>JAWRVF010001493.1:0-65276 GCA_036785485.1 Physcomitrellopsis africana | reverse complement strand
CGGTATCTACCTACGTCACAACTACCGCTACATTCCCACGCACACAACCCACACCACCACCACCATAACACCTTCCCTCCTCTCCGTTCCGACTGCAAATACCTCACCCACTATCAACCGCATGCATCCCCCTAAAACCTACCTCTGCAGCTGCAGCCGCTGCAGCCCGTGCCTGCTCCGCCGCCACAATCGCCTTCACCTCCAACTCAGACAGCGACCTCTCTGCATTTCTCGACTCCGCATCCCTCCACACCCCTTCAGCGTTTGAACCACCCACTGCATCGCCCTCGTCGCTTCTCGGCTCCTCCCCATTCGATGCCTACAAGATAACAGCATCAGACCCAAATTCCAAACCCCCACCACTCTCTCACCGCCAGCTTGCGTAATCAAAAACACACAATAACCAAAACAAATCAGACCCAACACCGCAACTCCAAACATGGGCTATCACCAAACTAGATCCATGCATCACACCACCCTTCCAAACACCTCCCCCAAACGCCACGTCACCAATCACAACATCGTTCCTCACCCTCACTTCATCCTGTCACTGACCGAGTTTAAACACCTCAACAACACCTTCGTGCTCCCAACCCCCAAATCTCCTCGCTCCACACCTCACTCTTCCCACTCCACGTGCATACCTTGCTCTGGCCACCCGACGGGGACTCCCCGCTTGGTGAACCCGACAGGTTCGAAGCCCTGCACTTCGAACCGCCGCTGGCTGCAACATTCAGCTTTCCGCTGTTCGCCGCATACCTCTGAACATCTTTTGCTTTCGCCGACGCATGTCCTGTGCCCGCATTTGGTGAACTTCCAGCCGACTTCCTGATCGACTTTATCATCCCCTGTGCTTTCTCCCGTCTGAATACCTCCACCCACAGTTTCACAAGTTGACTCGCCACGGCTCGAATGTCGCGGCTCGTGTGCATCCACACTTTCTCCTTCACGGTTTTCCCCACACCTGCACCACGCACGTCGTCACACCTCCATCGTCACCCACATGTCACCCACCATCCACAACAACGCCACACTCCCATCTCACCCTCAAACCTCCTACGCCCACCTCTCTGCAACATCCTAAACTGCTCTCCTGCACTCCACCCAACCGCTTCAACTAACATCACACCATCAAAGGTCGTCACAATACCCGACTGCCGAATCGAAACTAGGTCCGTCGCCACCACAAGCAGCAGTCGAACGCAGTGCCGCAGAAGCTGAGTCCCATCTTTGCCCATCGAGTCCTGCACGCACACAAACGCCCCATCACCAACCTATTACAACCGTAACCAAACACGCCCTCTCCACACCTCCTACTCAACATACCACCCGATCACACACGCCACCAGTCCCCTGTAATCACCACACAAACTCCCCTGACTCCACCCACTAAACCTCTTGCCGTCTTCGCCTGCGCGCTGCTGCACTACATCTCCAATCGCTACACTCTTCACCGTACCAAGCCGGATTCCACCACCCGCACACATTCCACCGCCCATCACTCCACACCACCACCCCGCACCCCACGCGCAACAAGCGCGACATGTCCCCATTCACATCCTGCCAACTCCTGCAAACGTACCATGATCCACGTATTCAAAATCTCCAGCCCAGCTTTCGTCCCGGCGAAACCCTTCAGAGGAGCCACCGGCAGTTGCAACATCTCCTTGACCAGAAACAGCCGCCCTGCTGTTGTCTTCGCATGCCCGAACATGTCCTTCAACAGCTCTGCACGACTCAGAGGTCCCCTCTCTCCGTTCGCCGCCCCCGTCTCCGCCCTCAGCACGTTCGACAGCTCCGCTGCTGTCAACCGCTTCATCATATCTCTCACCTGCCCATTCCCAACCACCAATCAGACATCCACCTTTCCAATCATCCTCGCCCTCCCCTCCCCACACATCATCCACATCACCACCACCACAACACCCACCTCGTTCCTCTCGCTGTCCGATTGCCGCTGAGCAGCCGCCAGCGCTTCCGCCTCCGCCATGCTGTCGCCGCGGTTCTCCATTATGTCCATCATCCTTATCGCCTCCCTCAACCCGCTCATCATCGCACCCCCCACCGTGTCCGGGTGCTCCTTGCACGTCGCTTCCCCCGCGAAGAACACGCATTTCTCCACCGGCCGCGCCAGAATGTCGTAGTCCTCCCCCGATGCCCCCAACGCCACGTACGAGTACGCCCCCCGACTGAAACGATCCTCTCCCCACTTCGTCACTGCCGACGCCACCGGCTCCCCCACCGCCTCCTCTCCGAACAGCCTCCTCAAAACCCCCATCGCGTGCTCCACCAGCTCCCCGCTCTCCGCCCCCTCTCCCTCCTTCGCCGCCTTTCCCACCACCAGTGCCACCAGGATCGGATACCCGCTCGTCCTCTTCAGGTTCCAGAACATGAAGCACCTCCCGCGCCCCAAGCTGCACTCCGCCGCCGCCCCGAAGTAGTCCACGCCCTCGTCCCAGAATGCCGCCGGAAACTCCAACACCACCTTGTTCAGCACCCCGAATCCCAGCCGCTTTATCGACGCCGTCTTCCACTCCGGAAGCCGAGGGCTGAACCGGATCGTCCCGGCTTTCAGACACCCCAGCGGTACCGTCACCAGCACCGCGTCGCCTCCCAACTCCTCCCCGCTCTCCGTCACCACCCTCACCTCCCGCCGCGCCTCCCCCCGACACTTCACCTCGCTCCCGCTGTGCCTGATCTCCGTAACTACCCTCCCGAACCGGATGTCCAGACCTGCGCTCAGTGCCTCCATCACCTGGCTGTAACCACCCTTGATCATGCAGTGAGGCCCTCCGAATCCACCGTACACGTCGTCTTGGTTCCAGTACGGCAACGACACCTCCTTCAGCTCCGCCGCGCACCCGTACTCCAGGTTTGCGAAGTGCCAGTCCATGATTCGCCGCTCCAGCTCGCTCAGCTTCCCCTCCTCCACTCTTCCCTGCACCGCGCCCGTCGTCACTTCCTTCCCCACCTCCGACCTCGCGCCCGCCTTCCCCTCGCTCGCACACTCCGCGATCGCCAGCTTCTCGCACGGGTCGCTGGCCACCAGCGTCTCGCATATCACGTCGCTCGCCGTCACCGCCGCCACCCTTTCCGACTCCTCCCCCGCCACCTTCTCCACACCCGAACCATCGCCTCCCACATCACCCACCACTCCGTTCTCCTTCGCCTCCTCCCTCTTCATCGGCGTGTCCCCGCCTTCCCCGCCGCTGCGTCCCGCGCGTCGCCTCTTCAGGCATTCTTCCAGCGCCTCTTCCAGGCACAGCCGCATCGCAGCATCCCCGTTCTGTGCAACCATCAACACCGTGTCGTCCAGCAAGCTGTTGTACTCCGCCTCCAAAGCGGCATCCAGGTCCGCCGGGACCTTCTCTCCGCTCACGGAATCGTACAGCGGGCAGTCCCCGCGTAACGTCGTCAGCTCCAAATCCAGCTGCTTGCACAAAAGCGCAGAAGGGTCGGCTCTCCGCTCCGTCGCCACGTCTGCCTCCACACCTGCACACACCGATCCCTTCCCAGCGTCAGCTGCAACTCCACCACCGCCACACGCATCTCTACCTCGACCACCACTGTCACGCCCTCCGTCCCACACATCCTTCCACCAACGTCCGCATCCCCCAAACGCTCCGCCACCACTCCCTCTCCCTCTCCCTCTCCCTCTCTCGCTTACCCGTGATTATGCTCGCCCCCAAATCCACGGGCGCAGAAAATGTCTTCCTGTCCGTATACACGCGCCCACCCACCCGATCCCGAGCCTCCACTATCGTCACTTGGTACTTCATCCGCTGCAGATGTCGCGCCGCTGACAGCCCCGCAGGCCCCGCGCCCACCACGATCACCCGTTTTCCCCCTTCCTGCTCCGCTCTCAGGCTCCGCTGCCTCTCCAATTCCGCTGCTGCCCTGAACGCCACCAGCCCTTCCACGCCTGCATCGCACTTGTGCAGCTCCTGCAACACCTGCGCGCTCTTGAACTCGTCCAGCTCGTCCTTCGCTCCCACCGACCCGCATACTTCCGCTTTCGCACCATCCCACCCCGCACGCTTCATCTTCCTCGCGTTCAACCCATGCCGCCTCCGGGCAAACACCTGGTCCAGCGTCGCCATGTCGTCGATCTCATTGTCCACCTCCCCTTCCGGGTGCTGCCCATTGTCCTCGCCCTCCACTTTGCACACCACGCTCTGCGACGCCGAAACCACCGTCTTGCAATCCTGCTTCTTCTCTCGCTCCACCACCGCCATCGACTCCACTGCGTCCACGATCGGACCCACGTCGATGTCCATGGGTGTCGACTCTCCATCCACGGCCCCCTTCGTCAGCGAACACGTCGGACTGCTCCCGTTCTCCGTGATCCCCGTCGATCCCTCCCCATCATGGCAAGAATCCACTCGCCCGCTCGGACCTTCACCATGACTTTCCTCCTTCGTCGCTCCCGACCCCGAGTTCCCTCGAATTTGACCTGCGATAACTCCCCGATCGTCAATATCTCTGCACCCTCCAAACCTTACCAACACAACCCCATGGTCTCTGTATCCACACAAACCTAGCTGCACTGCGCATACGCCCGGTCGTCGAGATAAGACCAGTGCAACACCTCAACCTTCACTCCGCTGTTTCGCAACCTTCCTAACATCCGCGTAACACTGCCCTCGTGCCACACTCACCAAGAATCAGTGCCACTTCTTCAGCTACGTCCAGCTCCGCTCCCTCGAATACCGACCCACCGTTCTCGCTCGCCCTCGGGTTCCCATTACCTCGCCCGGGGTGCACGCCTCCATGCTTCTGCCGCTTGCTGACCACCCCTACGTTGATGTAACCCTGTCATTTGCAACCGTACTGAATCAGTCCCACATTCATAACCTACCAAACGCCCCACCGCCACCGCCACCGCCTGTTCGAAGTCCGCGCCACAGTCGACGTGCACAAACCAGCAAGATTTCCTCGTCCACCACAACTGCAAACATGGTTCACGTCCCCCAACCAGGACACTCGCATTCACTTTCAAACACCACTTCCGACAACTCTGCAACATGCTTTGCACGTGCTTCCCCTTCTCACGCGCCACCCACCCAGTCTGAACTGGGTACTCATACCGAATACATACATACCGAACCGCAACACACACACAAACAAAGCAATCAAAACAATACCAGACCAAACACAACCGGGCTCACACAACACGTCTCAGCACACGCCACCGCATTCCTTCCTTCACCGCCTCTCACTACACCACATTCTCCCCACCTTCACCCAAATCCTACCACCCTCCTGCATTACCGCCACACTTACATGGTAGTCCAAAAATCTGTATATCTCACGAACGAGACTGGCTCGACCTGGCTCCTCCGCCGATGCCTCCTCCGCTACCCCGCAGTCCGTCACCATCAACAAGTGTTGCACGTCCTTCTCCCACATCCCAAGGAGCAGGTTCCTGCCACACACCACCATTCCCCACTCTTCAGATCACCCCCGCCGCATCTTCGTCTCACAACCACTCACTCCTTCCATCATCCGCTCCTCTACACCGTTGCTAACCCCCCCTTCGCATCATCAAACCACAACACTCTGCATCCCCGACACAACCCAGCCTCCTCCACTCAGCGTCGCTGCGCAACCACACCTGCACTCCAGATACTCCTGCAGCCCACCACGTCGTTTCAATGCATCCTTGAAGCAAATCCTTTCCGCCGCACTCAGGGTCCGGGCTCGCAGACCCGCTGCCACCGCCGCAGCCTCCCCAGAAAACATCCGACCGTGCGACGACAACGCCAAACCGCCCTTCCCGCGCCCTCTGCTCAGCCTGTCTTTCTCCGGGTGCCAGTTCCAATCAGACGGCGCCTCTCCTGCTCCCATGATCACATCCCACTCCATATCGCCTTCGTACATCATATCATCGTGCCTGACAATCGGCACTTGCACCACACTTCGTCAGTCACGCAAACGCATTACCTCCACTTCCCATGCACCACCCCTTCCACAGTTCGCAGCGACGATCACCGCCCCCCACCGTCTCGCGCGACGCGTGGGGCATCGCCCACATGCACACACACGGATTACGCCGCAACCAAACCAGATCCACCACACACGACACGGGCATCACTTCCCACATCCTGACCCACATCACCCAAAACAGCGTCAACAATACCTGCGCTTCTTCGCTTGCCGAAGAGCCCTCCGCGACTCCATGCTTCCTTTTCTGCTGCTCCTCTGAAGCCCGCTGTTCGGACGGCTCTTCGACGTGCCGCCCTTTGCACCTCCGTCGCCATGTCCATGTTTCTTCCCCACCTCATCAACCATCCCTGTTTTCGACAGACTAGACGAAGATTTCACTTTTCCCGTCCCTGGCCAACCCAACGACGAGGGAACAGCAACCGAAGGGGAACAACTCGCCTCCCCCACCGGCCTCCCATCCACAACCGTTCCGTGACCGTCCTCTCTCGACTTGCCCTCTCTCAACATCATGCACAACGGTTGGTCGTCATCCGCAGAGTCCTCCGCCGCCACGCCCACATCCCTGCCGTCTGTCCTGTTTTCCTCCGAAACACCTCCGTTGTCCAAAACGATGGTTTCTTGAGAGATTTCTGGGGTACCTGCTTCTGCCCCTTCTACCCTCTCCTGCATATCCACGTCGTTATTCTTGCAGCTCTCTACGACCTTATCATCGGCGTTCACCTCCTCGGCTAGCAAGATCCCTCCGTCTCCTGACCCTCCGCCAGGTTTCCCCGCCGACTCGACAAGGAGGGTGACTTCATCTTGCACCTCGGAAGACGAAACCACCGCATCGTTCTTGCCCCAAATCTCGGAACCCGGAGGCTTTGCAGGAGGGTCCCGATGTGCGTCCAACATGGAGGAGGCAGCAGGTGAGGCAGGAGACGAGGAGATGCCCGGGGCCATCTGCGAAGACACAATTGTGTCTGCCCCATCCCCGGAATCATGTTGCTCCATCGATTCTTTGGAACACAAATTTTATGCAACGTGCCAACCCATACCTGCCACCAGCACGCCCCGTAGTCATAGGCTTGCATGCGACACAGAACATCTTTATAGGGCACACCCTTTGTACGCTCCTTCAGCCTCGGTATCCTCCCTCCAGCATTCTCAACATCTTCCAAAGTCCGCTCCTCCGCCTGAATCGGCAACTTTGTCTTGTAGCTAAAGCGTCCGCTCACTCTAGCCACGTCGCAATTTTAGTGAACATGCCCACCCACAATTTCCTAGAGTAACAGAGTCACAGATATGAATCCGCAAATGTGTCGAAACAATGCCGTGCAAAACCTAACCATGTCCATAGCCAATTAGGACTTGAGGTTTATAAATACGATAGTCTGGACCACGGTGCTCACCATGGACTCGCGTACAAAAGAAACACTTCCAACAGCTTCACAACCAGTTTTATCTTTCTGCGAAAATGACCTAGAGACCAACTTTAGGCAAGATGCAAGAATGTGGCACGAATCAAGGCACAAACCAGCGGTTGAATAATTGAGGACGGGAGATCTTGACAGAGACGTCTTCCGATAGGAACATGGTGCAAAACATCAGTCCGACGCCAAGCCTGAAGACTAATTACTACAGCTCGTATGCAACAAAACCAGCACAACGTCGCATGACACAGGGTGACCGACTACATCTACCCATCTTCAATTTTTTTCGCAATATTCACAGCTCCGTTGCCAACAACCTAGCAGGACATAGGCTCAGAGAGAGCACGCAACAGGAAAATTTCGCGGCACCGGAGACGAAATCCTGGTGCACGGGGGAATTGGGACTCACAGGGCAATCGAAGCGTTCATTGCGAGCTCATGACAAACCCGATGGGAAAGGGTGTCGCAATCATCCGTGTCGCCACTGCCAGCTACGAGAAGAGGAATCGTTACGGTGATGTACGGTGATGAAGGGCAGCGTGGGGCCCTTAAGTGGGGAGTTACTTACGGAAACGGAAATATGCTCGGCATGGCGCGTATTGGAGCCTAGAAAGACAGACAGACAGACGCGGAGGTGACGCAGATAGTGCGAGGCAAGTCCGACTAGAAAGAGGAGGAAGAGGAAGTGGAGGAAGTGGAGGAGGAGTAGCGGGAGGGATAGCGGGAGGGATAGCGGGAGTGGTAGCAGGGGCCACCAAATGTAGCGGGCCTCTCTCCCCCTAAACTGGATCCCCTCCTCTATACTCTCACCTTTGCTTAACTAAACTGCTTCATTGGTCCTATGCACGGTGCCGATTTCACTTTTATATTAATATTTCAGATATATGTATATAGAGAGAGATTACTGGAGGTCGATTTTTTCATGCTCATGTTTTCTTCAAATAACATAGCATAACATAATTTTTTATTTTAAAAAAGATTGTCTAAAAACTTAAGAGAAATATAATGGCAGATTTTAAATAGAATTATTTTTCTAAAAAGAATGAGATTTTCTATTTCTAGTCTTTTAGAATTTATGTATCAATGCTCTGTTTTTTTTACTATTTTAATATGTATTAGATGTAGTGTCAAATGCATGAGTAAAACATTTGAATGGTGTGTGAAACTTTGTACTGTTTTTGTGGTAAAGAGACTCAAGCAATGTTGATAATGTATGTAGGACTTGGATTGTAAGAATTGTATTTTTTGCATAGATATTAGGTGCTAGAAGTGAAATTGGTGTAAAACAAAAGATATGTATTTTTATTTTGTATCTTAATATTTTATTTTTAGTATAAAAGTGTAACTTATCATTTTTATAATTTCTAAGATTTAAGTTGTTATGTTTTTATCTTTTTTTGTATTTTTAATGCATATTTAGTTTATTTGATGTTAATATCTATATATTAATTTAGTCATTAATCTAAAAAAACTTAATGCCATTCTATTCTTTTGTAAAAAAATAAAAAGAAAAATAGTGCATAATTAGAATTTATTAATTAAAGTATGTATTTTGTTAATAAAGCCTAATTGAATGCAAACTACAAGTATTTGAAGACATTTTTATTGATATTGAGTAATTCAAAATACCACTATAATTTTAACATATGAAAGAAAAAATTACATAAAAACATAACTAATATGCATAGTATGTATTGAAAGTCTGTGCTTATTTTTTGACAAAAAATTAAAAAATATTTATGTAATTTTTTTTTAAGACACTACACTTTATTAGTGGTAAATCCTTAGATCAGACAAAAATAAAAGCTCAATTGCAATTTATTAGGCAGTACAAAAGATGATGCAAAAGAATAAATATTTTTTTAATTTTTTGGACATAAAGCTTATTTTGACTTGTGGATATCTACCTTGTTTCTTTGAAAATATATTTTTTATAATTTTAAAGACATTGTTGCTTGTCATGAAAGTATAATTTTTTATAACAAACAAGAACTAAGTGTAAAAGTGGCAAGAGGATTTTTAAGAGATATAGAATCCAACTAAATTTAATAAATTTTAGGAATATTATAGTTTTTTAAAATTTAATTATAATTTTTGCCCATATTTCAAATACTTATAAGAGCTTGTAAAGAGTGGAATAAAAAATAACTTCTTCCATTTGCTTTATACACTACTAGAAAGGCCCGTAACAATACTACTAGTCTTATGCTTAGAGAATCGATGATTGGCCAACAAAAAATTATAACAACAACATTAAATGTCTCTATTTAAACAAACTTGCTATAGAAGTGTGGAATTAATAAAAACAATAGGAAATTTTAAAATACAAAAATTGAAATATAAAAATATAATAAAAATGATAAATATAAAAATATATATATATATACATTCACATATATAAGAATTTATAAATAAAATAGAAAATATTAGAAATTTTTAAAATTTAAAATCAAAACAACTAAACAAGGATTGCAATAACATGCAATATAAAACAAATAAAACCAAACAAGCTACATTAGATTAAGTTGTGTGCTACCATGCATAATTAGTAGAAAAGTTTTTACAAGAATTTAGGAAATAATATTAGCAGTTTATTTTCTTATTTAACAAATTTTTGCCACAATAAGGTATATACTTACAAATTTGAACTTATTAAAAAATTATAGTGTTTTTTACAAATTTTATAAATAATTTAGTAAAATCTTAAAGGACTTGGTAATAGTAATTAGATTATACTTAACTATATTTTGAATAATTATATTTTGTTAGTAATGGCTTTTATAAAAATTGCATTGAGATTTACTGCATAAGAAGTGAATAAATCAAAAATTGCAAGTTGCAAGCACTTATCAAGTTAATTTCATGGTTGCAGCAAAATATGCAATAAGGGGGAAAAAAAAAAAAAAAAAAAACGCAAAAAAAAAAAAAGAAAAAAAGAAGAAGAAGAAGTTTCAAAAGCAAAGACAATATAAAAATCTTAAGCAATTATGTTTTTGCTCTAATTTCAAGTATTATTGGAACAATATCATGTGTACAATTTCATTCACATTTTTAAAAAATTTACTTTTATAATTTTATATTTTAAAAAAAGTTTATTATATATATATATATATATTCATGCACACACATACATACATATATGTATAATTATGGATATCCCATGTTTTGGATTGATCTACGAAACATTTGGCCACCTGGACCAACACTCCGCACTCTCTCTGTATCCTACACGTTACAGATTTTGCTAATACGATAGTTATGTGAGCGATTTGTGCATCACCGATGCCTCCGAAAGTGTGATATTGCGGTGGCATTGATATACAAAGGTCCAACAATGCATGCAGACCCAAGAAACATGCCCAACCTTATCATTCGGCCACTTTTCAGCTTTAAAATCCTCGTCATTAACGTATCACCAGAATTGCATTCCCTAAGTAGATGTTTCAGATCGTCTCCTTGCTAGTTAAAAACGGAAGATCATGTGCGATGAGAGGTGTGAAGGCCACACCAGAACTTCAAGACACTGTTGTTGCACTCTGGGACTGAGCTGACGCGTTATACGGAAGTCAAGAAGACGGAAACTGATCACTACTCAAGCACTTGCATCTTTTTATATGGGGAATGATTCGTACCACACAACAGGGCACGATTCTGACAAACAAAGTGGAAGGGAACTGCCACGGCTACAAAATTCTGATTCCCGTTCCACATCCACACCTCTTCCAAAGGGATTCTAGTCAGGGTTCTCTTCTGCATGGAGATCGCGCAACTTGGACTTGTACCTTACATGAGTTGCATCCAGCTTCTGACACCACCTTAGCAGTCCACCTTGAGGAGAAGACTCCCCCGTTCTACCTTTTCTTACGGCGAAAGGCCACCAGAAACGCTAGCCATGTCAATGGCACCCTGGACTTGGACAACAGAGGGTGAACATGGATGACAAAACTTTCATGGCAATCACAATTGATTTGTGGTCTGTTGGTGTGTTCTGCATTCACCTGTCTCTTTGGAGAACCACAGACTCAGAGTTTCGAACCCGATTCTGTGCACTTGGGGTAGTTTATGATTTGCAGCTGGAGGACTGTGAAGATCGCATCATATGAGAGGCGTTACCAGCACCACTTGCAGTGGTGAATAGTCATGTTGTACAGTCTGGATCCATTCATTTGTATTCAAGGAGCAGAGCTCTGGGAAAGAGGACAATAGGATGCTTTAGAATCGGCAAGCCAACATTTGTGTGAAGTTGGTGGATTGAGAGAAATTCAGAACATGCAGAGAATCAGATGTCATTGTCGGCACCTGAAACAAGAAATCTATCTGTGCGGAGTGATCCCCACGAGTATTAGATGCTGGTCGGAATCCTTGTGCTCGTTCCATACTGTATATGCTTTTGCGTTCGTTTGTTATAAATCCGATTATTGGTTTAGCAATGAACATGACGTTAGTGACAACAGTATGAGCATAATCGTGTTAAATGAAGAGATCCGCTTCGTCTCAATTGCCTGAGAACTGCTTCACCACATAAGGATCGAAGCAAGGAGTTTAGAAACCACAGTTGGAGCTTCTTAAAGTCTCCAGAAGTATATAGACAGCGTGCGTGAACTTGTCGTGATCTGTTCACTTCTCTTTCGGATGACTGTCATGTAGTTTGCCCAGAGATGTGTAATCCATTCATATATGACTTCGACTAGCACTATCAACACCGCTTGTAACTGATCCAATCATGCACACGGAACAGCTCGAAACATCTGGTGTCCACTCACCACGCAGCTGATGCTTGTGGAGTTGTGAGGGACTGCAGTTGACGCCGTAACTGCAGTTTGTGCAAAAGGGTTGCCACCATGTCCCAAGAGCGTGATCAGTCGCAATTCCATGTCAACTCGATAACTACTTACACAGCAGGCTGGATGGAAAATGGATGGTTAGGGCTATGATTTAGACAGGTGGAAGCATACAAAACTCAGGGGTCATAGATCAACTAGTGCTTCCAATATGTGGTTGGCATCCCTGATTTTTGACAAATAAGGAGATATTCATGTATTAAATATTAAATTCCAACATGGTTTTTGTAGAATTATTTTTTCACCCATAGGTAAGGCAAAGCTAATATTTTTGGGGCTAGGCTGCTGTTAATTGGAAGTGAATAATATACCAATTAGTTATTTGGTGACTAAATTAGACTATCATTTTTATATATTGAATATAATTAACAAAAGAGATGTTAATTGGAAGTGAATAATATACCAATTAGTTATTTGGTGACTAAATTAGACTATCATTTTTATATATTGAATATAATTAACAAAAGAGATGTTTGAAGGAATTTTCCATCTCTTGTTAGAAAATAACTATCCACACAAAAATATAAAAGATAAAAAGATGAGAAAAAATAGAAGAAGAAAGATTACATGGTTAAAACTAAATCCTAATTTCTTGTTAATAAATCATAAGTATTGGCTTTATAAATGTAAATACTAATTGGAACAATAAAAAATAATATTTATTATTCACTCTTATGAACTTCTTTTATCACCACAATCAATTGTTAAACTTCAAAAAAGCCAAACAACTTTAATAATATTTTAACTAGATTCATTCTAAAATAAAAATATGGTTTAGGTGAAATAGATGCAAGAATATTACATTCTTATTTTCTAACTATTTGGTGCAAATGGTTATTATTCACTTTTTAGATATAATAATTTTTCTTAGTAAAATTAATATTTTATCAAATTATCATAATTAATTATAGTCTAGCACTAAAATAATAAAGTCTTATTGATTTAATTACCAATTATTCTATACATCATCAAAAATAAGGTTTAAAAATCCTTTGATTATTTCATATGTGTCAAGTCTATTATGATGCTAAGGCTTAATTTTCTTGTATTGGCAATTAGTATTTTTGCTTGAAATGATTTGACTTATGTTTCTTTTAGTAATATTTCTTATACATTTCTTGTCATTATCTTTCTTCATTTTATTTTGGAGTTGATTCTTTTTTTTATATATTTTATTTGATTACTTTAATTTGATATAATCTAAATTTAAAATATTTTATATAAAGTGACTAAAAATAACTATACTATTATATACTTTATTTGCTTAGTCTAATAGTTGGATAAATTGTGTTAATGTTATTTCTTCTTATTACTATTTTATTTTGTATCTCTTAATATAATTAAATAGAATCAAGAATTTCTTCTACTATCATGTAGTTCATATTTTTAGATATATCTAAAAAAATTATACTATATTTATTACTTAATAGCTTTTTATTAATTTAAATAATGCTTTGATTATCACATTCTTTTAATAGTTATATTTGGTGGCTTTATGTCTCATCTATTTTTTCTATGATAATTTTATCACTTCTTATTCAATTGTCTTTTTTCACATATGATCAATTTATTGCATTTATATATCTACCTTGGTTTATATTTTATTATTTTTCTTTTGTTATTCAATTGATCTATGCGTTGAATTGGCAAAGATTATAATTATATTTTTTAGTAGTATAATAAGTTGGTACCATATATTTTGTTAGCATAAGTAGATAAAGTTTATAAATTAACTAAAATAATATATATTCTATTCTTATCTTATAAGCTCTATAGAATGAAAATAAGATTGTAGAAAGATGTTTATTTGATTTTTTTAGTAATTATTGACAAATTTAATAAGTAAGGTTTTAATAACCTTGTTAGGTAAATGTACCTATATATTGCGTTAATAATAATATGTCGTTAATGTATGGTGTTGAAATAAGAAGCACTTTATTAAGTATTTAATAGCTTCATTATAAAATAAATACTTTAATTTATAATTATAATAAAAATATAAGAATTATATATATATATATATATATATATATATATATAAAGTGAATAATGAATACTATTATTTTTATTTTTATTTTTATTTCTTTTCTATTAATTCATTTGATAGTATAATTTATGGCTAAAAATATATATTAATTATTTGTATAATATTTTATAAGTTTAATGAGTCTAATAAGATTAATACACTATTTTATAAATAATTTTATAATTAATAATGTTACAAATGATACAAGTCAAATTTAAGCCATACTATCTAATTTTTGGTAATAGTCACATATATGATTTATTTTTATACTTCTTTATACAATATAAATTATTAGTATCTAATATTCAGAATTTTTTGACTGATAATATTTTTAAAAAAATAGTCGCGTGTTTTATTCAAATGCATAGCACGTAAAACATATTCAAGTTTAATACATTATAATATAGTACAAAAAACTAAATTAATATTGTGGCAATAAAATATATGATTAATGAATAAGAATAGAGTGATTTTATGTGCTAATATTCTTTGCTTGTCTTTATTCATAGATCTTAATAACTTTTTTGAATACAAATATTATATCTTATTGATTAACAATTCAAATTCCATATATAAAAGAATTGTATCTATAGTTAGATTATGAATTCTTATAATAATTTTTATTTTGTATTATACAAGTCAATGCATCTACCATACCTATTAAGGATAAAAAATATGATAAAATTCTAAAAAAATAATATATTCTTGTATTATTAAAAATAAAAAAAATAGATTGTTACAAATAAGATCAAAGAACTTATACATGATTATAATAAGATAATAGGATATATAAATCTTATTACAAAAAAATCTGATATAAAAACAAGAATAAGACTAGAAGGTCCAAATTATACTGCAAGACATGTGTTGTCAAGACTGAGGAGCTATTTAACCTTGACACCTATATATATTAGGAATTGGAAAGCTTCTAAGTAACTTCTTATGAAAGGCTTAGTTTCTAAGTCATTCTAGAATTTTTTTTTGAACAACTTCATTATTGCTTCAATGTGAAGAAATTTTAACAAACTTTTTTTGTGACTTCCCACATTGCTTAGAAGTCAAGTAACCTAAAGAATCTTCTCTAACAACCTCTTAGAATCTTCTACAATCTTCCAAAACCTTTTAGATTTTTTAAGATCTTCCAAGAAGTTTCAAGACTTTATAGAATCTTTCAAAATCTTTCTTAGATGGATGTCTGTGATATCACTTCCTTCTTTAGCTCTAAATTCTCTAAAGAGCTATAAAATTGAAATTGCTTAAAGGCATAGAAAGTCAAAGATATGCCTCACGGTCTGTGCAATATATTCTAATTGTCTTTCATGGATCAAAAGTCTCATTAATTTGTAATCAACAATAATGACCAACATAGTTTATTTGAGATTAAGCTTACATTTTTATATTTTTATTGTAAAAATATCTATTGAACATTGCTTTAAGATGATCTTTATGAGTAAGTTCTACTTCAATGATAATTATTATCAATCAATTACTAGCTATTTGTTGATGTTTTTATAATTTAGATATATATATATATTTTTTTTTTGTTGAGATCAATAACGTGAATTACTTGATTGAAATGGTCTAACTGACAAGGTGTCACACTCATGACTATCTATGATTGAACTACTAAGCTAAAATAAAGAAAGATTACTAAAATTCAATATAATATGGAATGAATTTAGATTTATTATTTATATTATAGTTTTAAATTTTTGAAACTTTTTTTTTTTTTTTTTTTTTTTTTTTTTAAATAAAGAAATCTATAAAAAATTGAGAGAATTGTATTCATTCTTTTGAATTAGATGTTATAGCAAGTATTATCTAAAAGTAATTACATATGTTGTTGCTTTTGGTTTGGAAGGATGTTGTTAATAAAATTCATGTATCTTTTGAGGTACTATCGTGGTAAGAGGATCTTGCTTCAAAAAGACATTGGATCTTTGATTGCCACTAATTGCTCAAAATGATTTCAAAATGAAACAAGACATCTATATGTATTTATAAAAATCCTAATAAACAAAGATTTCATAAAAAAAAATAACATATTTAAGTCCCTATCCTTCACTTCTTTCACTTCTTTAATTTCTTTTAATCTTTCTAAAATATCCTCTATAAAAATTTTCACCTTCTAAGAATAAGCTTCTTCTTTTTAAACATAATTCCTTCTTAAAATCATAAATCCTAAAGTCTAAATCCTAAAGAATAAAAATATAAAATTAAAGATTTCCAAAAAGTTAATATCAATATTATAGTCACCACTAATTTGTGACATCCACCATTATAAAAAAAATATATAAATTTATCAAAAAAATAAGTATGTAGAAGGTATAAATGTCATATATCATACTATTATTAAAGAATATTTTTTTCTCTTGTCTATAGCTGATAAGTCACTTGATATAATTTCCTAATACAAGCATTATAAGGCCAATCCTTTGATCATCTTTAATTAATAAAGTAAGGATTTTGAAAAAAATAGTTTCTCTAATCACATCCTATCAATGATGAGGTTTGAATTCAATATCTTCTAGGTGTTATTCCACCATCCTACCAATTGCTTCAACTCCAATATTCCAAGCCGCCACTTGAATGTTTCCAATTTGGAAGAAAAGAATTTTATTACTGAAATCAGATCCCTTCTACTTTGAAACCTTGCTATTGCCAATCTAAGTATCTCTTTATACTTAAAATTTATATATTTATTTTTTAACTTATCAATAATATATCTACCAAATTTCTTTCTAATTCAAAATTCTAATTATTAATTATACTCTAAAAATCTAATCTTTTAAATTGTTACAAAATATATGTAAAATTTAAAGATTTTTTTTCCATATAACAAATAAAATTTAATTTTTTTTTATATTTTTGATTTAATTATTTAAGCACATATTTAAAAACTATAATAAATTATAATTTTAAATTAATTTTTAAATATCATATTGATTTACGTTATAACAAAAAATTAATTAAATTTTAGATTGGCTTCTATATTTATTTATTAATGGTATAATTGTGCTAATGTATAAAATATTTTATTTATATTTATATTATTCTTGAATCAAATACTTCTTCTATCTCAAATTCTTTATGATTATCTACTTCAATATAAGGTAGTGGCATTTATATTCTGTTAGGGACATATACTTTGGAGGTTCACAAAACCTTTTAGAACATTCTAAAGATTCTTGAGTAAGTGAAAGTCGGTTGAAAAGCTTCCTAGTTGGTGAAAGTAGCTCTAGAAGCTTTTTAGTTAGTGGAAGGAGCTTGAGAAGCTTCTAAGTTGGTAGAAGGAGCTCATGAAGCTTCTCAATTGATAGAAGTTGCTCGAGAAGCTTCTTAATTTGATGGAAGCCGCTAAAAAAATATCTTAGATAGGAATATATTTAGGAGTCAAGGCTAAAGAGTTCTTTAGTCTTGATAACACATCTCTTGGAGTTCTAGCTTATCTTTCTTGGTATTGTTTGTGTACTCATCTAATTAATTCAAATCTTGTTGGTTTCTTCTTAAAATCTTATCCTACTTCAAGTGTCTTGCTCTGTATTCTTGTGTTCTTGATAATTTGTTAAGACTAATCTCATCTTCAATATCAAAGTTGGATCTTTCTTGTTAGAGAGTGAATTATCCTTCTATTCAAAAGTATACTAGCACTTTAAAGATTACAGATTATTTTCTTTAAAAATGATATTTTTTTCATCACAATATTAGAGCTTTATCCCTCTTTTGAGAAAGTGGATCACTCTTCTCTTTGAAGGTCTTAAAGCATTTTAGAGGTTGTAGATTACCCTCTTCTAAATTCATATTGTCTTCTTACAAATTCATTTCTTCTTTCTCTTAGAATGATTGGAGGTCAAGACATTAATATGATCAAATCTTTGGAATCCAAGTTAGATGCCATTATAAGTGCTCTTACTACGTTATCCGCTAGGATTGCGGAAATTGAAGGGGTTGTTACAAAATTTTATAACAATGCAACATTCAAAGTGCTACAATCTAGATTACATCCACTTCCAACTTCTGCACTTTAAGATACAGTATTATATATGCTACACCAAGGGAATCTACCTGTTTAATAATCTAAGAAGCCTCAAGTAAGTCTTCAAAAGAAATATGATGTTATACATTCAAAATTTTGAGGGTTTGTCAATTAAATTTGATTAATAACGGTCCTACAATCTGATACTTATCTAATAGAAGAATCACAAGTTGGATTGGTTGGTACTTTGTTTATGTCACGGACATAAGATTTGCTCCAGTAATTATCTAATTAATATAGTCCAATAGAAGTAGGTAAAATAAATTAGTTTGATAATATCTGATAGAATAGCTTCTTAGAAGCTTCATAGATACGGAATCACTTTTATACATGTCTATAGGTGATTGGTAGGTTAGAAACTTGATCAACAAGCTAGCCACATGGTACACATATTGATAGCTTGTGGAACAAGATAGCCATCTGTCATACATGTTGGTAGCTTGTGGAATAAGCCAAGTATGTGGCGCACATGTGGGAAACTTGTTATGCAAGTTTAATACGTGTCTTGTAAATTAGACATGTGTAGGAGGTTCTATAGAATATCGCCATATAGTTCTTAGATAGATAGTATAAATAGAAACAAGAGTAAAGTCTTCTTCACTCTTCTCAATTCCTTTCTTGCTTCTACTCCAATTTCAAGAGTCTATAGTTATCTTGTCTTGTAGCAATAGCCATTCTAATTTCTTTTAATATACATATTTTCTTATTTCTATTTTGTTATACTTCTTAATAGAAGTTTCATATGTTTATTTGCTTTCATCGAGTTCTTGTCCTTGACAGATTGATAAGAGTATACATATAATATCAGAGCTTTGTCTTTTTTTGATTAAAAATGGATTATCTCTTTCTCTTGATAAGACATAAGCATATTTAAAATCGTGGAGTATCCGCTTCTAAATTGATATTTTTTCTAGAATTTTTTCTTTTAAGTGCATTATTTTGTATTTCTTGAAGGCAGAGTAGACATCCTTTCTATTGTATTATCATGGCAGAGCTTACGAAAATAAAGAGTGCAATGTCACAAATACAAGAACAAATAAGAGAGATAATGCTTGCAATTCATCAACTCAATTTACCACCACAAGGAGCAACAAGATTAGCAGGAAGTGAAGATATAGAGATGATTGGAGCTGCATCAATATCTACACCAAATCATACTACCTCACCTATGATGGAGCACCGTTCAAACATTAGAGAACCAAAAATTAATTTGTCTAAGAAATTTGATGATACAAGATCTAAGATTCGAGGATTCATTAATCAAGTACAATTGGTGATTGAACTTCAATCTCAGAGTTATCCTACTTAAGGATCTCAAGTTAAATTTATTGAAATGTTACTTTCAGATTTTGCTTTATCGTGGTTTTCATCTTTTCTTAAACAACATGATCCAATATTGGATAATTTGGAGGCATTTTTAACAGAATTTTGATCTATGTATGGTAAACATGATGTAATTCTTGTTGCAACTAATAAGATTTACATCCTACGATAAGATAATCGATTAATATCGTTATACGCTTCATAATTTTGACAATTAGCAACTAATATCAAGTGGGATAATGTTGTACTCATCAGCCAATTTTTCTACGGATTATAATATGAGATAAAAAAATTAATACTCAATTTATCTGATCCTCAGACATTAAGTCAAGTAATTGATTTTATTGTAAAGTATGACAATCGACTTTTTGAGTTTCAATCCGAGAGTCATATAAGGGAGCTTCAACATTATTATTCAATGGCAACATCAACGTCCTCACAAAACGTACATTCAGGAATAGAAGACATGCAAATTGATACAGTATGTTTTAAACTTTTTACTGAACAAAAAAGATTCGGTGTCGTCAAGGAGGATTATGTTTATATTGTAGAGAACCTTAGCACACTGCTCAACATTGTCCGTAGAAACAACACAACTACAAAATGATAAGTACAATTGTCAAAGAAGACAACATGTCTGAAAATGAATTTATCTAGCTACAATAGGGACAATGTAGCTAGAACCTTGTACAATTCCTAGTAAAGGTCCTATTCTCTCCTTAGAACCTTCTTCTTCTTTTATAATAGATGTATATTTAGGACCAAAAAGCTATAGAGCCTCTGCCTTATTAGATTTAGGAGCCTTAGTATGCTTTCTAGATGAATAATTTGTTAAGAATCGTAAAATATTTTTAGTATAGAAAACTAAACTTTTACATGTAGAAGTCATAGATGGCCATCCATTGTCTTTTGGAGATGTTACTCATGAAATCCATCTTATAAAAGTAACAATAGATAATCATAATAGCTACGTAATCTTTAACATAATTAAATCTCCATCTAATCTAATTATTTTAGATTTATTATGGCTAAAAAAACATAATCCTCAAATAGATTAGAATTCTCGTAGACTTGATTTTTTTCAAAACATTATTAAACATCCTGCTGACCAAGTGAAAAGCTGTAAGTCTAATAAAATCCATACTTATAGGTGCTAAAGCTTTTATACACGCAGCAAAAGAAAGATCAATTTTTGCTATTTATACCACATTTGTTTCTGATGGTGGAAGACTTTAAGTGGCATTCCAAGCCAATATCTAGATTATTAAGACATTTTTGAGGAAAAAAATATAAATATTTTTCTAGAGCATCATCCATTTGATTGTTCAATTGACCTCAAAGAAGGAGATTAGCCTCTACTTGGATCAATCTACAGCTTATGACAAAATGAACTAGCTGAACTCAAAGAATACATTAATGAAAACTTAGCCAAGAATTTTACACATCATTTGAAATCTCTAGTAGGAGCTCCTATCTTATTTATAGAAAAAAAAGATGGATCACTACGGATGTGCGTAGATTATCAGGGGCTCAATAAGATTACCATTAAGAATAAATATCCTCTATCATTGATATTTAGACTTCTGGATCAATTGAATCAAACTAAGATCTATACAAAAATAGATCTACAAAGAACATATGATCTAGTCCGCATCAAAGAAGGAGATGAATAGAAGATTGCTTTTCAAACAAGGTATGGACATTTTGAATATAATGTTATGCCTTTTGGACTCACGAATGTATTAGCTATTTTTTAGGATCTCATGAATGATATTTTTTATGAATTTTTAGATGATTTTGTTGTCTGTTACTTAGACAATATTTTAATCTATTCTAAAGACATAAAAGAACATGAATTATATGTTCATCATGTATTACAAAAACTTAAAGATATCAAATTATATACCAAGATAGAAAAGTGTATATTTCATACTACTCAAGTTAATTTCTTAGTATACATCATTTCAAATGATAGTCTTATGATGGATCCTAAGAAAGTCTAGACAATCATAGATTAAAAGATTTCAAGAACAATAAAGAATGTGCATTGCTTTTTGAGATTTGCCAATTAGTATCAAATCTTTATCAAGAATTTTTTTCAGGTTGCAGTTCCACTTACACATCTAACTTATAAAGACAAATTCAAGTGGAATAAGGAAGCAAAAGCATTGTTTGAAGCGTTGAAAATAGCTTTTATTTTTGCACCAATCTTATATTGTGTCAACTTTTCTAAGGCATTTTTTATAGAAATAGATATATCAGACTTTGCTTTGGATCTAATATTGTCACAAATGGGAGCAGATAACAAATTCCACCTAGTAGCTTTCTATTCCAAGAAATTTTTAACAATAGAGATCAATTACAAAATTTACGATAAAGAACCTCTTGCAATTGTAGATTCTTTATAAGAATGGTGCCACTATTTAAAAGATACTTCTAATCCAATCAATGTGTATACAGATCATAAGAATCTTGAGTACTTCATATCAACATGCATATTAAATCGTCGTCAAACTCGTTGGAGCATGTCTTTGTCAAGATTCGAGTTCATCATCACTTATCGACCAGAAAAATAATAAGGCCTGTCTGATGCTCTTTCTAGACGATCTTATCTTGTATTAAAAGAAAGAAATGTAGCTTTTGATCAACAAAGAATGATCCTCGTGAAATCAAAGAAATTTCATATTTGAGCAATAAAATCAATATTAACTGTTGATTTAATGTTTTTCAAGCAAATTCAATTAAGTATGCCCTCAGATTTTTTTGTTCATGATATTAAGAATAATTCTTTTAAATCTCATGATATTTCAAAGTTTGAATTTAGAGACAATTTACTCTATTTTGAAAGACGTTTATATGTCTCAGAAGGTGAAGCACGGATATATACTATTGAAGCTCGTCACAACTTCTTCCCAGTTGGATATTTTAGATACAATAAGACCTTGGAGCTAATTTCAAGAGATTTTTGGTGGCTCCAAATATGGAAGGCTGTTAAAGAATTTGTGCAATCGTGTAATGTTTGTTCAAGATCAAAAATTCCTCGTCATCAATCTTACAGACTTCTCCAACTATTACCTATATCAAAACAACCTTGGTCTTCTATTTCTATAGATTTCATCACAAATCTTTTAAATTCAAGTTCATATGATTCTATATTTGTGATTGTAGATCGTTTCACCAAGATGGCTCATTTTGTATTATGTACAAAATCTATCACAGGTGAAGAAATAGCTAAATTCTTCCTTGATAATATCTATCGCTATTATGAATTACCAAGGGATATTATATCACATAGAAGGACGCAATTTGTGTCAAGATTTTGGAGAACACTTTTTAAGATTTTAAAGGTGGACATAAAGCTATCTTCAACTTTTCATCCTCAAATTGATGGACAAATAAAATATGTAAATCAAGTCTTGGAGCAATATTTGAGATGTACTATCAACTACCAACAAGATGATTGGACAATTCTCTTAGCATTGGCAGAGTTTGCTTATAATAATACAATACATTCTTCTAAGTAACAAACACCTTTTTTTGCCAATTATGGTTATCATCCATGACTTGATACTTTTGATTTTTCAAAAGTTGATAATCCAATAACAGAAGATTTGGCAAATTATTTGTCAGAGCTACATGCAATAATGAAGGTGCAATTAAAAGAAGCTCAAGAATGACAAAAAATAAGTGTAGATGCATATCGCAAGGAACAATGACAACTCAATGTGAGGGATAAGGTATGATTACTTTGTCACAATATCAAGACTACTCGTCCTTGTGATAAGTTGGATTATCATAGGCTTGGATCTTTTCTTATTTCTGAACAAATCAATCTAGTTGCATATTGATTACACCTATCAGAGTCCATGAAGATCCATCTTTTATTCCACGTTGTCGTGTTGTGACATGATTATATGGTGAAACTATGACTAAAAATGATTTTTCAATTAATACTCTATTATCTTAGTTCAACAAGAATTCAACATATTTTAACAAGATTTTTATGAAAGTCTCTTAGTTTATTTTCTTCACTTAATAGCTAGTAGATAAAAATTAGTTAGTAATTTTACCTTCTAGGTTGTAGTAATTCTTTTACTGCCTTAGAAAAGCCATAAAATAGCAAAAATATAGTAAAAAGGATAAATTACTAGCATGATTGATATTAAGATTAAGTTGAGGGTAGGGTCGGGCTATAAAATCCCTAGGATAGATTAGATTGGTACCCAAGGATTGGCCGTTTGTAGGACAGGGTCAAAATCAGACCTTTGGCAACTAAAACGGCCGACTAGGGCAAAGCAAGAGTCTTTTGGCAGATCAAAAGTTGGGATTAGAGAGAAGACTTAAGAAGTTTTGCATAGAAGTTAATTAAAAGTGATTTGGATTAGAAATGACTTTGTAATAGCTTTGCAAAGTCAAGGTTGTTTTCGGCAACTTGGATTTTTATGAAATAAAATAGAGTTGATGTTTTAGGCAATTTCAGAAGTTTTGTAGTATATTCACTGCTGAAAATTTGTGGATTTTTGGATATTGTTGTTGTTAATGTGTGCTATGAATTTGAGCTGAATCTAACAGTTTAGTTGTATGTAATTGAGGTTTAAGTGGGTCAAGGTCTCAAAAATTAAGTTTTGAAGGTCAGTTAGGATTTTTGAGATCTTGAGCAATTTGCTAGTTGAATTGGAGTGAAATTTATGTATGTGGGTAGTAGACTTGTTTTTCTATGCACATACAAAATTTGAGAGCAATTGAATGGTGTAAACAAGAGATTTAGGTTTTGAAATATTGGCATCAAGATTGGAGAAGGAGGCTGGCCGTCATCCATACAAATTTATGGATTTTTCTTCTTTTTGTAAAGTTAGATCTTCTTCAAACTTAATGTGCTTGTTTTCAACTTAATTAATAAGATGTGTGCAAAATTTCAATCAAAATCAATGGTTTATTTGGTAGTTGTTGAGGTTCTAAAACTACCTTAGGATTTCCTTAGTGTTTGGTTAGGATTTGATTAAGCTTAGTTAGGATTTGTTTTAAGATTTATTAGGGTTGATTAGGATTTAGTAGGATTTATTTTAGGATTTTGTTGAATTTGATCAAGATTGACTAGGGTTTAATTAAGATATGATTAAAGATTATTTAGAGATTGATTAGAGAAGTTAGGACTAGTTATTGTTGCGTATTTTTCTTTTATCTTTCACAGCCAAGTGCCCAGAGCATTCTTAAGTAAGACTTCATGATATACGACAACGTGTCTCTTTTTGAACCATACAAGATAGTGAATATACCAAGAAGAAGACAAATGCCACCTCCTCTTATAGATATGGACAATAATAAAGAATTCAAAGTGAAAAAAATCTTAGATTCGAGGCATCACCGAAATAAGTTAGAATACCTTGTTCATTGGTGTGGATACAATATTAGTGAATGCACATGGGAACCAACAAAGAATCTTACAAATGCAGCAAAAAAAATAGAGGCTTTTTATCAATGACATCCATCAAAACCAAGATGAGGACCTTTTCTATAAAAGAAACACGATCTAGACAAGACAACATTCTACTTTCTATCCTTGTTTGTAGCTTCTTTGTATTTGTGACGTTAAAGAGATGGAGAATCAACAACCAGCGGATTCAACTCAAGAACCTTCATTTGCTGATTTATCAAACAAGACATTACGACTATTACAACCTTCAAGACGACAGAATAAAGATGAGGATCCTTAAGAATGACATGTCCTTCCTTGGACTAATGGCAAAATACAACATGTTTGATATCACAACCTTCGAAGAGACTCCCGATGTTTGGTGATACTTTTAGAGGTAGGAACTACTCCTGATGGTGTTCCTAATATTTTCTTTGAAGGCAGTTATGAAGGCATCAACAATGATCAAATAATAGGGTGGTTCTTTTGCCTTGGTATGGGACATTATCGATGGCTGAAAGGACCTATCAACTACTTTCAAAGGAAACAAAGATCAGAGTATGTGGCAAGCATAATTCAACATATTCTGGACTTCATCAATATATAATCGCTGCTCCTCGTGGAACTTGTCCGTAGAAGGGGGGACAATATCATGGATATAAGATTTATTTCAGTAATTATCAAATTAATATAGACCAATAGAAGTAAGTAAAATAAATTGATTTGATAATATCTAATAGAAGAGCTTTTTAGAAGCTTCATAAATATGAAATCACCTTTATACATGTCTATAGATAATTGGTAGGTTAGAAACTTTGTCAATAAGCTAGCCACATGGCACACATGTTGGTAGCTTGTGGAACAAGTTAGCCATGTCTCGTACATGTTAGTAGCTTGCGGAATAAGCTAAGTATGTAGTGTACATGTGGAAAACTTGTGGTGCAAGTTTGACATGTATCTTACAAATTAGATACGTTGTCGTATTACATGTTATCTTGTTCAGGAATGCATGGGGCACCTGGCTATGGAAGATAAAATTGTGTTTGCAAATAATCAAGAAATCCTAATAAATTTTATCCACATTTAAAGAATATAATTCAAATTTCAATTCAAAAGTGTTTAAAAACACTCCTATTAGTAACATCAACCATACATATATCCCAATTGCCTTGTTTCTTTTATAATTAAGCAATTTTTATTTTTCTTTGCAAGCCCTAATCTTAATCAATGAACTTTGACAAGCTATAACTTTTAATCCAATTGTCCACTTAGTGTGAAATTTTTCTCACAAATGTTGGTATAAGCCTTTAACATGCTCAAAAAAATTCAGTTCAACCCAACTTACAGATTGCAAGAAAATGCCCAAAAACCGCACTGATGACACTCGGCTGTTAACTTGAAAATTGATGTAGAAATTCTAGTGGTGATTTCTCCTTCTTCAATTATTAACTTTAGCTCAAACTTGATTTGTAGCTTGATCTCTAAGTCTTCTATCATCATGCCAAAATTTACATTGATTCAATTGATAGATCTTTAGTTATCATAGAAATCCTATCCAATCCTAAATTGCCAATTTCCAACAATCCGTTGTATCAAAGCCCAAATATCTCTTGATTACACTATTAGATTAATAAAAACTTTTGTGCACACTTAGTACACTCAACAATCCAGATAATATCAAATTTTGAATTGTAGATGCTACATAAATTGCACAAATTAGTCAAGAATGCAAGCCATCATTGTCTTATATAAAATCCAAAACGTTAATACAAACACTAACTTTAAACAATGATTGCAAAGTCATCCAAAATCCTATGGCAACAAACTTAATGTCTTTGGAACAAACTTCAAGCTAGCTCTTTAATATTAGTTGCCGATCTACAAAATCCCCTGTATTTTGTCCTAGGTTGTTGTTTTTGTGGCTAGAGGTCTGATTTTGACCCTGTTCCACAAATGGCCAACCCCCGGGCATAAATCTAACCTATCCTAGGGATTTTATAGTCCAATCCTATCCTCAATTTAACTCTAGTATCAACCATGCTAGTAATTTATCCTTTTTATTATATTTTTATTATTTTATGGCCTTTTTAAGGAAATAAAAGAATTATTATAGCCAAGAAGGTGAAATTACTAACTAATTCTTATCTACTAGCTATTAAGTGAAGAAAATAAATTAAGAGGCTTTCATAAAAACCTTGCAAAAATATTTTGAATTCTTGTTAAATTAAGATAATAGAATACTAATTAAAAAATCATTTTTAGTCATAGTTTCACCATATAATTGTATCACAACACAACAACGTGTAAGAGGTCCTATAGAATATCGCCACATAATTCTTAGATAGTATAAATAAAGACAAGAGTGAAGCCTTCTTCACTCTTATCAATTCCTTTCTTACTTCTAGTCCAATTTCAAGAGTCTATAGTTTTCTTGTCTTGTGGCAATATCCATTCTAGTTTCTTTTAATATATATACTTTCTTATTTCTATTTTGTTATACTTCTTAATAGAAGTTTTATATATTTATTTGCTTTCATTGAGTTCTTATCCTTGATAGTTTATGGAGTAAGCATTATCATAATTTGCTCCTTTGTTTGAAAAAAAAATCATCAATTTTGAACAACTTTAAAGTTTTCATGGAAGCATTTGGAGAATATGATAAGGCTCGTTGAGCAACAGCTAAGATTTGATTATTGCATTAAGGGATATGCTTTATATCAATCTATACATCCAATTTTAAGCAATTAGTATGCAACATCAATTGGGATAAAAAAGTCCTAATGAGCCAATTCTATTGAGAATTAAGAGATGATGTGAAGGATTTGTTATTGTTCCTTCTGGATCCATAATTGCTCAATGAAGCCATTAGCCAAGCCGTAAAATGTAATAATTGACTATTTCAATGTCATCAAGATCAATATTCATGGGCTTCAGCAAGACAATATGCAATCTGACATACTCCTGCTATATTGACAAGTATTCTAAATTCACACTCATAAATAAAAGACATGCAACTTGATGTAGTATATTTTAAATCTCTTAATTTATAAGAAAAGAGGCATCAAATGAAAGAAGGTCTATGTCTATATTGTAATAATGAAGGCCATAAGATTGACAATTGTTCAAAAAAACAAAATCGAGACTTCATTAAAATCAAGAATGCAATTGTTCAAAAAAACGATGATGTTTAACTATAGTGGAGACCGTGCAGTTGGATAATCCAACATTATAAAATTATTCAAGTTCCTCTCTTTCTGCTCAGCTTATTCATTGTTTTATTATTCTATTGTATTTTGGCCCTTAGAAGCTTTAGACAACCACTTTGTTAGATTTGGGGGCATATGCTTGTTTTGTAGATGAGACATTCATTAAGCGTCATAAAATTTTTTTAATACAAAAATCCAAACCTATTCATGTAAAGGTAATAGACAAGTGATCCTTATCCTTTGGTAGTATCACCCATGAAACTATGCCTATAGAAGTGTCATTCAAAGATCATAGAAGCCAAATTGTATTCAATATCATTAAGACTCCTTGAAATCTTGTTATTCTTAGGATGTTGTCAACCATCAGAACAGCTCACATCTTTATTTTTATTTCAAAATCAATAAAAAATCAATAGTTATGATAAAATTAGACTAATAAGTATTTATTGGTGGCTAAAATCCTTGTTAAATAGATTATTCATACCAAATAAATATTCTTATTATTTAAAAAAAAATAAGCTCGATATATTAGTAGAAAATTAGATAAAAAATTATCTAAACTTAATAATAGAATGACCATCTTAAATTTAATCTATTATTAGAAAATAATAGAATTCTAAAATTTAGAATTCTATGAATTTTGGTAATTTTTGAGAATTATTGGCTTCTAAATGCTATGAGTCAAAATTATTTAGCAATTAGTGATTTTAATCATCATATTAAAATGCATCTAGTTGAAGAAAATACTATGATTCTATTATTATTCATCTAAATTCAGATTAGAAGATAGTAGTAAAAGTTCTTGAAGTATTTTAGTAAAATAACAATAGTCAAAAATTATAATTAGTAAATTGATTAGAATTATGCTTTTAAAACTTAGATTTGGACATATGAGTAGTCAATCTTAGAATAAAATTATGTTTTAAACACATTGGTGGTGTTAGTTTTGCTAAAAAGATAGTTTATTCTTAGTTATAGGCGAATCCAATCTTAAAATTGGGCTTGGGCTTAGGGTCATTTTGGGCCTTTAATCTTGATTAGGATTTTTTAGTTTAAGGGTGGGGATATGGCCACCACCCCTAGGCTGCCTTGTTCTTGGTTAAAAAGGACTTGGGTGGCCATATTTTCTCTTTCATCTTTTGTTGGTGAAGCCCTTGCAAAAATTTTCCTTGAAGTGTAGTTTCTTCTTTCTAAGTTGGGCTATATTTCATTCATACATAACTTTTAGTAAGAGTAGAGTTAGGACTTGAATTTTTAGGAAGTTGTAGGAATTTTTTTTTCTTTTCAATGACATATTGCACAGGCCATTTGGATCAAAGACAAGGCAGTGGCGGCCATTTCAATAACAGGGTGTCTACTGCCCCTTTGATTTGAAGTAGTGACTTTGGAAGATAAGATATGGAGTTTTAAGGAGAGATTGAAAGCAAAAATTTTTGGAAAAAAAGTGCTATAAAGTGTAGTTTTTGAGAAGCTAAGGCTTATTTAGAGGCAATTAAGAACAAGGTGACGGCAGCCATTTTAGTGGCACGGTATTTGCTGCCCCTTCGATTTGGAGTAGTGACTTTGGAGGACAAGATCTAGAGTTTTAAGAAGAGATTGAAAATAAAATTTATTAGATAAGAAGCATTCTAAAGTTTGGTTTTTGAAAAACTAAATCATCTTTATAGAAACCCAAGGACAAGGTGATGGTAGCCGTTTTAGTGAAGGGGGGGTCTGTAGTTGGACAATTTCAAAGCACCAACTTTGAGGAGCGACAATTTCTAAACCATAACAAATTTGGAGCTGAAAGTTTAGGTGGTAATAGAACTTGAAGTTACCTTTCCATTAGATCTAAACACGCTTGAATCCAATCAAAGACAAGACAACAATAGTTGTTTTAGTGAAAGGGGATTGATTCCTTGGATCGGAAGCATCACTCGGTTAGATTTTCATTTTGTGTACAATTGTTTGTAATTTCCTTCTAGCACCTTATTGAATGATCTTAATACTTATCATTAAATACTTCTTGAGCTAATTTTCCTTCATTTTCCTATTCTTTCATTTTTTACTTTTATTTGGAAGTTTTCTATTGGAATTTTTTCTTCCCTGGTTCACTTTTACTATCAATTAAGTTTATACTTTTAACTTTTACTTTTTTATATTTTTTTCTTGTACATTCATTTTTCACCTTATATCTTTTATCTTTTTATTTATGATTTTTACTTTAATCTTTTATATTTTATTTTTTACTATTTATCTTTTATCTTTTATCTTTTATTATTTATCTTTAATCTCATATTTTTACCTAGATTCTTTATTTTTTTTATCCATCTATAATACTAATGGTGTATTGTGTAGAAGACACTTAGATGGTAGTACTACAAATATTAACAATAAAGAAAATCCATAAAAATTCTAAAAATACTAATTATTTCTAATTTGATCAAATAAAGATATAAAAAATCTTATGATAAGTTTTTTTTAGCTCACAGATGTCTTGGTTAGAAAAACATAATCTATTTATAAATTAGAGGTTATAAAAAATAACATTTCCAATAGAAATCCATACTAATTTTTTTTGTAAAAAGTCATAAATTGGTAAGTCATTATTTTTTAGAACAAGGGCTTTTATAAGATTGGCTGAAGAAGATATACCATTTGTTATTTATGCAACTCCAATTAAAGAAGATATAACTTCATTGACAAGTATTCTAGAGCAATATAACAAATTTTAAGATATTTTTTAGAAGAAGAATGCTGATATATTACTGAAGCACCAACTATACAATTATATTATAGATCTTTAGAAAAGAATGCAACCATCTTTTGGTCCAATTTATAATCTTTCTCTAAATGAGCTTTTAATATTGAAAGATTATATTAATAAAAATCTTACAAAAAACTTCATCATGTATTCAAAGTCTCCAATAAGTGTGCTTATATTTTTTGTGAAGAAGAAAGATGGTTCCTTGCGTATATGTATTGATTATCAGAGATTGAATAAAATAACGATGAAGAATCGTTATCCACTACCATTAATTTCAAGACTTTTGAAACAACTCGTCTAAGTTAAGATCTATACTAAGATAGATCTTTGTGGAGCATACAACCTAGTACGGATTAAAGAGAAAGATGAATAGAAGACTGCATTTTGAACAAGGTATGGATATTTTAAATATAATGTCATACCCTTTGGACTATCAAATATACTCGCTATCTTTTAGCATTTAATAAATCACATCTTTTAAAAGCACCTAGACAAGTTAGTGGTAATCTATCTTAATGACATCTTGATTTATTCAAAAAATCTAGAGGAACATGAAGGGCATGTCAAGTTAGTATTACAAAAGCTGCGAGATATAGGTTTGTATGCCAAACCAAAGAAATGCATATTTCATCAACCTAAGATGGAATTTTTGGGTTACATTGTATCTATTGAAGGTTTAACAATGGATCCTAAAAAAGTAGAGGCGGTTATACAATGGGCTATTCTGAAGACTATGAAAGATGTACAATATTTTCTTAGATTTGCTAACTTCTATCAAATCTTCATAAAAAATTATTCTCAAGTTGCCACCCTTCTTATTTGATTGATATGTAAAGACGAATTAAAATAGGGGCCTCAAACAAAGAAGGTATTCTAAAATCTCAAGACGACGTTTGCTACAGCCCAAATTTTGATGTATCTAGATTTTACAAAGGTATTCTATATAAAAATTGATGCTTTAGATTTTGAACTAGGGGCCATACTTTTACAAATGGATATATTTAATAAACTCCATCCTATTATATTTTATTCTCAAAAATTCTCTATTGCCAAAATTAATTATGAAATCTACAATAAGGAGCTTCTTGCTATTGTGGATTCTTTTGAAGAATGGCGTCATTTTCTTGAAAGAGCAATACATCTTGTGAGTGTATATACAGATCACAAGAAATTGGAATATTTTATGTCAACTCGGATTTTTAATTGTTGTCAAGCTCGATGGAACATGTCACTATCTCGATTTAACTTTGTTATTATTTATTAATTTGGGAAGCAATAAGGATTGTCTAATATTTTATTGAAGAGATCATATCTTATATCAAGGGTAGAAGAGGCAATATTTAATTAATAATATATAATTTTATTAAAATTGGAGCAATTTTGCCTTTATGCCACTATTATATTGATATCTATTAATTCTAGTTTCCTCAATAAGGTGTGTGCTGCAACTACAAACGATGCTTTGGCCCTTAATATCAAGCGTTGCTTGAAAAAAATGCTGACAAGTTTAAAATTGAAGAAGACCTTTTATACTTTAAAGAACGTTTGTATATCTCAAAAGAACCTACATAACTGCACATTCTTCAATCTCACCATGACTTTCCAATTGTGGGTCATTTTGAATTTAACAAGACATTGGAATTTATTTTTTGAGATTTTTGGTGGTCTCAAATGTGAAAGGTAGTGAAGGAATTTGTGCTCTCTTATAATATCTGTTGGAGGTCTAAAAATCCTTGACATTATCTTTATAAATTCCTACAATGTTTATCTATTTCAAGGCGATCATGGTCTTCTATCTCAATAGATTTCATTATATACCTACTACCATCCAATTTATTGGACATCATCCTTGTGATGGTTGATTGACTCACAAATATGACTCATTTTATTCTTTGTAAGAGGATTGTGTATAATAAAAAAATAACAAGGCTCTTTTTTGACAACATATATTGATATCATGGCCTATGAGATGATATTGTATTTGATCAAGGATCCTAGTTCATATTTAAGTTTTGAAGATGTCTTTTTGAAATATTAAAGGTGGACATTAAATTTTCTTTGGCTTTCCATCTTAAGATTGATAGCCAAACAGAACAAGTTAATTAACTTTTGGAGTAGTATTTACGATATAGCATCAACTATCAATACAATAATTGGATCTCATATCTACTATTAGTAGAATTTATATATAATAATATTATTTGTACTTCAACTTAGTAAACATCATTTTATTCCAACTATAGATATCACTTGAAGCTTAATCTATGGAATACGCTAAAGAACAATAATTCAGCAGCTGAAAGATTTGTAAAGTATCTATCGCAATACTAAACAATCTTAAAGCTTTAATTGCAAGCAACTTAAGATACTTACAAGATATTTGCAGATAAATGTAGAAATCAACTATGTATTTTTTATATTAGAGATAAAATATGGCTTCTTTGACAGAATATCAAGACTAAGTGATCATGCAGCAAGTTGGATTATTGGAAGTTAGAACCATTTTCTATCTAAAAGCAAATTAATCTAGTGGCATATCGCTTGAAATTACCATCTTCTATAAAGATACATCTAGTTTTTCATGTCTATCGTTTAGAACTTTATAGAGAGTCATATATTCCAGAAAGAATATAATAATTACTGCCTAGTATTAGAATTGAAGACCACAAAGAATATGAGGTTGAAAAGATATTTAATTCATGGCAAAGGTAGGACATATTAGAATATCTTATTCATTGGTATGGCTATGATATTAATGAGCACACATGGAAATCAGCCAAAATTTTTGACAATGTGCCTTAAAAGATATAAGAATTTTATGGATTCTATTTTCATAAATCCAAATGAGTTCAATGATAATTTCTTAGTGAAGATTGAATTCAAAGAATATTTATAAGAGAAGGAGAATTAAACTAAAATCTTCATCAGTATGTATTCATTTGTTCTAAGATAGAATAGAGTGGTAGAAGCAAGGAAATCACCATATCAAATGTTCAAGCATTGAGAGAATAAGATTTAGAAGATTCATTTGCCACACAAGCTTTGAACAAACTAGTGTAGTTTTTACAGCCTTCAATTCAATAAGTAAGGACAATACATCTCAATATCAAGTATAACTTCAATTAGAGCCATTAAGAACAAGATCCAACTATACAAGTCTCGATTCCAATGCTCGAGGTTTAATAATATTGCTTGAGTTTTGAAAGATGAATCTTTTTAATCCTAAGATCTTATTTGGAAGATGTTTTGAAGGCTACAATGAAGATCAGATCTTTGGATAGGATATTTCAACAATGGAGGTACTAGTTTAAGGCTATATGTGATTTTTTCAAGGACTAGTAGAATCTATTGTTTAAAAACAGAGAACAAAATACATAGCTTTATTAGTGTAATATATTCTTGATTTTATACAAATGTAATAAGATTGAGCTCCTCTTAGAACTTGTTGCTAGAGAAGGGGGTGATGTTAGGAACATACACTTTAGAGGTTTATAGAACCTTTTAAAATATTTTAGAAATTCTTAAATAAGTGAAAGTCGGTTGAGAAGCTTCGTAGTTGGTGAAAGTAGCTCAAGAAGCTTGCAAGTTAGTGGAAGGAGCTTGAGAAGCTTTTAAATTAATAGAAGGAGCTCAAGAAGCTTCCGAATTGGTAAAAGCTATTCGAAAAGCTTTTTAATTTGATGGAAGCCACTCAAAAAAAATCCTAGATAGGAGTATATATAGGAGTCGAGGTTGAAGAGTTCTTTAGTCTTGACAACACATCTTTTGGAATTCTAGCTCACCTTTTTTAGTTTTATTGATGTACTCATCTGATTAATTCAAATTCTTGTTGATTTCTTCTTAAAACCTTGTTCTAGTTTAAATCTCTTATTTTGTATTCTTGTGTCTGTAACATATTTTTCTTAATATGCTTGATTTTTTATTAGGCTTCAAAAAAGAAATATAAAAAATATGATAAATTTTTATAGATGCCAATAATTTCAAATAACAAGTGACAAAATTAATTTTCTTTTGAATAAGAAATAGCCCCAATCTTTGATAGTCTAATTTATTGTATAGTCAATTAATCCTTATATTAAGCCAAAAGAGGCACACTTTATTACCAACACTAAAAGAAGATTATTTTTTTAAAAATCTATTTGTTATTATTTTATATTATTCTCAAATATTTTTTTAATTAAAAATTCAAAGATGAATGTGATTCTGCTAATCTTATAATAAATTTTTTATCTTTTGGATTATTAAATTTAAAAAACAATAATATATCTAATTTTAGATAATATCTATAATTGACATAGAAAGATATTTATTAAATAGAAGCACAAATAATATTATTGTAAATAAATTTAATAAGTGGCAAATAGGAAGTTCAATTATCTTGTTGCTATTTGATAGTATATCTTAGATAATATTAAGAACATATACTTTGAAAGTTCATAGAATCTTCTAGAATATTTTAAAAGCTTCTAAGTTAATGAAAGTTGCTTGAAAAGCTTCTTAGTTAGTAGAAGGAGCTCAAAAAGCTTCTAATTTGGTAGAAGTAGGTCGAGAAGCTTCCAAGTTGGTAGAAGCTGCTCGAAAAGCTTCTTAGACAGGAATATATATTAGAGTCAAGGCTGAAGAGTTCTTTAATCTCAACAACATATCTCTTGGAATTTTAGCTCATTTTTTTTTAATATTGTTTGTGTACTCATTTAGATAATTCAAGTCCTTGTTGGTTTCTTTTTGAAACCTTTTTTTAATTCAAATCTCTTGTTTTGTATTCTTGTGTCTTTATATCAAGGATATAAATCATAAAAGAATAAAATGTCAGTACATTCTCAAAAGAATAAAAAATAATTTAAAGATAGAATAATATTAAAATTAGAATGGCTATTGCCAAAGACAAGAAGACTAGAGACTCTTGAAACAAGACTAAGAATAAAAAAGGCATTGACAAGAGTGAAGAAGGCTTCACTCTTGTTTCTATATATACTATCTACATAAGAACTATATGGCAACATTCTATAGGACTTCTAACACATGTCCAATTTGCAAGATATGTATCAAACTTGTAAGATAAGTTTCTTACATGTGCGCCACGTATTTAACTTGTTCCATAAGCTATCAACATGTGTGATACATGGTTAGCTTGTTGGCAAAGTTTTTAACATATCAATCACCTATAAATATGTATAAAAATAAATTTGCATCTATGCAACTTTTAGAAAGCTTGTCTATAAGATATTATCAAATTAATCTATTTTCACCTACTTCTATCTATCCATGTTAATTAGATAATTATTTGAATAAATCATATATCCTTGATATCTTGACAATTTCTCAAAACTGCCTTCATCTTAAAAATCACAATTGGATTCTTTTTATTAGAAAGTGGATTATCTCTCTTCTTAAATTTATATTAGAGCTTTAGAGGTTATAGATTACCGTCTTTTAAATTGATATTTTTTTAATCATAAAATTAGAGCTTTATCCTTCTTGTAAGAAAGTGGATTATCCGTCTTCTTGAAGGTCTTAAAATGTTTTAGAAGTTGCAAATTATCTTGCTCTAAACTAATATTCTCTTCTAATAGATTCATTTTTTTTTCTCTTAAAATGGCTGGAGATTAAGACATTAGTATGACCAAATCTTTTGAGTCCAAGTCAAATGCTATTATAAATATTCTTATTATTTTATTTGCTAGGACTACGGAGATTGAAAGGACTATTATAAAACTTCATAACAACGCAACATCTAGAGTACCACAACCTAGATTGCATCTACCTCCAACTTTTATGCTTGAGGATGCAATACTATCTATATTGCGTCAAGAAAATCTACTTGTTTAGGAACATAATGAGCCTTAAGTTAGACTTATGGAGAAATATGATGATACACATTCAAAGATCTGAGGGTTTTTCAATTAAATTTGATTGTTAATGGTTCTATAACCTAATACTTATTTGATAGAAGAATCATGAGTTGGATTGATTAGCGCTTTGCTTATGGAGCAAGCATTATTATAATTTGCTTCCTTCTTTGAAAAGATCATGAATTTTAAGTAACTTTGAAGTTTTTATAAAAATATTTGGAGAACTTGATGAGACTTATTGAGCAACATCTAAGATTCGAGCATTATGACAAAAGACACGTTTTGTATCAATCTATACATCCAATTTTAGGCAACTAGTATATAACATAAAGTATATAACTAATATAACTAATATAACTAATATATAATTAATATATAACTAATATAACTAGTATATAACTAATATATTGAGATAAAAAAGCCTTGATAAGTCAATTCTATTGGAGATTAAGAGATGATGTGAAGGATTTATTATTAACACTTTTGGATCTATAATTGCTTAATGAAGCCATCAACTAAGCTATAAAATATGATAATCAACAATTCTAATGTCAATAAATTCAACGTTTATAGTCTTTTGCAAGACAATCCATAATCCAACATATTCTTGCCAAATTCGCAAGCAATTTAAATTCACATTTAGAAGTAGAAGATATGTAATTTGATATGGTATGTTTTAAATCTCTTAGTCCATAAAAAAAGAAGCATCAAATGGAAGAAGATTTATGCTTGTATTGTGGCAACAAAAGCTACAAGGTTGGCAATTATCCAAAGAAAAAAAATCAATACATCATCAAAATTAAGAGTGTAATTATTTAGAAAAATAAAGATGTTAAGCTACAATAGGGACCATGCAGCTAGACAATTTAACATTACAAAATTATTGAGGTTCCTCTCGTTTTGCTCAGTCTGCTTATTGTTTTATAATTTTTTTATATTTTGGCCCTTAGAAGCTTCAGGGAATTGCCTTGTTGGATTCAAGAACATCCACTTATTTTTTAGATGAAGCGTTTGCTAAACTACATAAAATTCCTCTAGTATAAAAATTCAAACCTATTCATGTAGAAGTAATAGATGGACAATCCTTAACCTTTGGTGGTATCACCCATGAAACAATGTCTATACAAGTGTCATTTAAAGACCATAGCATCCAAATTATGTTCGATAATATTAGGACTTCTTCAAATCCCATTATTTTCAAAATTTCTTAGTTAGAAAAGTATAATCCATTTATAGATTAGAGGTTGTAAAGAATAATATTTTCAATAGAAATCCTTATACAAAAATTTCATAAATATATATATATATATATATATTAATTTTTTTTTTATAATTTAATATAATTAAGATAAAATTTAAAATACAAAATTTAAAAAAAAAACATAAAATCAATAATATAAATGATTAAATCAATAATATAAATGATTTAGAATTTCTATCTTTTCAATCATTTATATTATTGATTTTGTGTTGTTTTTTTAAATTTTGTGTTTTATTTTAAATTGAATTAATAATATAAATGAATCAATTATATTCAATATATTTAATATATTTTATTTATCTAATAATTTATTTTTATGTAATATTTTTACTTTAAACTTTAAATAATATTTGATTAATTTAATATTAATATTAGTATTAGTATTATTTGGTAGTTTTCTTTATGTTATTTGTCACTTTAAACGCATAAATAATAGAATTCAAGTAGAACTTCAAAATATAAAGATTAATCTTGATAAGTTTTAAATCTTAGTTTTTTAATTTATTTGAAATTTCAAACAAAAGCAAAAAAAGAATACGGTTTGGCAAAATTAGGTGGATTTCAAACTTTAGCTCTTTAATTTATTTAAAATTAAGAAAAAAAAAGAAAGAGCATGGCTAGACAAAACTTTGTAGTTTTCAAATCTTAATTCTTTTTTTTATTTGAAATTTTAGATATATTTAAAAAAGAATATGATGGAACTTGCTGTCTTATAGATAATATTTTAACTATTCTATCATCTTATTGTGTAATTGAATACTAAAATATTCAATTATACATACCAAGAATTTTTCCAATCTATCTCTTTTATTATAAAGAATTTGGTTGTGTTTGTGATAGATGCTTCAATTTTTAGACTTTTTGTACAAAAGTGAAGTCAAGTTGATGGATAATATGACTTTTTTTTGGCATTGAATTTAAACTTGTAGAAAGTAATGACCTCCATGAGGCATAGTTAATTGTTATAAGTTATTGTAAGTTATTGCAAGTGATGCACGTTATCATACTATATTTATGTATAATATATAAAAATATTATATATCTTGTATCTATTATTATTATATGTGTGAGTGCTAAAGGTTATTTTAGAAGATATTATAAGGAGAGGATTTATTTTAGCCACTTAAATAGTGAATTAAGATGGCTATTTGTTTTGTTCCTACCTGACTTTTATCTTAGAATAGATTCTTTTGTAATTAAAAAATAAATAAAGGTTATTTTACCTTTCTTGTTGACTTTTGAGGTAGAATGGACCTTATGAGGGATAAGAAAGAAGAACATGGGATGAATAAGATCTATCCAATAGAATTTTTCTGCCCATGTAGGCGTGTCATAGATTGATATGGAAGGAAAGGAGAATATATTCCTCTTGCTAGACCTAGGATTGAGAGTTTTGGAATAGTAAACTTTGGAGAGAGATAGCTCCAAGGATATAGAAGCATTTGTAATGAAACTTTAGACGTATATTCTTTGTATTGTGAGGATTCTAGAACCTACTCACTTGTTTATATTGGAGTTGTGAGCAAAAAGTTATGCTTGTTTTAGTAGAATGAGGTCTGCTGCTATCAAAAAATGACGGCAGAAACTTCGATCTACCACTGCAAGTTTGATTTCAAGTCTTTCTTAGTGATATTTGTAGAAAGTGTAGAAAATTGTGCTAGCTTTCTATCGAGCTATCTTTTGTAGCATTTGGAGTTGGAAAGAGAAAGTTGTGAGCTTGAGAGTGGAAAAGGGTCTGCTGCCATGCGATGAAGAGGGGCAAAGACTTTGTTCAACCACCTAAGTCGGACAATCTCTTCAATCTTTTTAATATTTTAGGTGCTTATAGTAGCTTGTGTAAGCTTTCCATGAAAACAAAAATCAATACATCTAGAGCTTTTATGAAAGTATTATGAGCCATGAAGTGTCAAGAGGGCAAATTGTTGCTAGGGTTTGAAGAATAGAATCAACTAGCTACAAAATCTGAAGTTTGTGAGGCATATATGCGAAATTTTAGGACAAGTCAGATGATGGAGTGAGCTTTATAAAAAGCTATTGCATGCCTAATTTGAAGAAGGGAAGTAATCACAACAAAGGCTGAAGTGAAGAGGAGCTTTGCTGCCTTTGTATTTGTTGGGAAATTTTAGTGCCTATTTCTTTTAGCCATAACTTTTAAACAATAAGATATCTATTTGTGAAATTTTGATATATTTTACAATAGATTATTAGCTTTCTATAAACTATAAGCACGCTTGATTTGAATTTCGGATGGATTTTTAGTGATTTATTTAGTTTCAGCTTGTTGTATGACTTGTATTCCTCATATGCGGTTGTATTTTGAGGTATATTTGAGTATATACACACTTTGCTTATACTTATTATATAAGTATATATACTTATATTTATATCTAATATTTATACAAGTATTATATATAATATTTATATAAGTATTTATACAAGTATTATACCAAGGATTATATATTATTTTATATAAGTACTAATATAAATATTATACCAAGGATTATATTCTATTTTGTACAAGGATTATACTTGATTTTTATATAAGTATTATTCAAAGGTTTATATTTTATATTTGTATAAGTTTTATACAAGTATAATACAAGTATAATATGGAAGCTTGAACAAATATTGTACAAGTATATAAGATATTTGTAGAACTTCCTCTCATGTTCCTTGCTAGTTCTAGTAGCAGCTAGGAATCCGGTGTCGCGTGGCGTAAACTTCTATCTAGGAATATACCGAGTACCTAGCTGTAGAGAATTTTACTTAATATTTATTGGCTAAACTCTAATGAGTTATTTGTCCTTAATAAGAAGGATAAATACACATGATAATATAAGAAAAAGGTTTTGTATGATTAAAACCTCTTATTTTTAAGTAGGTTTGTACATAAGTTTTCTCTATGATATGTAGAAAATTTTTAAAAACCTTTTAAAGACTCATCTATATACCAAAATCATATCATGGCTCTATACATCCACCTTTTACACCTCCATAAAATCTTGGCTCCCAAAAACACCTTTAGTATGCACAAAAGTCCAAATTTGCAACAAAAACCCTTAAAAATATATTTTCCCGCAAAGGATGTTTTTCTTCCCGAACTTTAGAGAATCATATCTTCTGATCCAGCCGTTCAGTTTTCTTCAAACTTTTAGGCAAGGTAGAATTCACCTTTAAGCTTTACCACAAAAAAATTCAACCGCAAATATACTTCTGATCGTTCGATATCTCAAAACCCCTAGCAGATGCTTAAAACCCTAGCTCAGAGACACCTGAGCACTATTTTCTCTATATCTCACAAACCCAAAACCCTAATACCACAAAAATTTTGCACATAGTCTTGTGACATAAACATATATACTCCTGAAAATTTTGAGCCAAAAATCTATTAAATTGACTAAGATATAGCTCAAAATGTAACCGTTAGTTAAGCAGAATCACTTACTGCCTTTAGCTTACAAGCATTGACTTCAACTCGCAATATCTCCTTGATCCTAGCTTAGATTTTATTGAGTTGTATATGAAATGTGTAGCCAAGAAAGTGCGCTTTCCAACCCCAGTCGCCGATCTTTAATTTCTCTCTCCATGCGCGAGATATACCGAAAAGAGTGACAGTAGGTCCAAAATCGACACCCTAACTTTGAGCGCCTATAACTTCTTCATTAAAAGTCCAAATCATGCAAGATTTGCACCTAAACCATACCCAAAAACCTAAACCTGATGACCCTAGCCTCCGATGTTCAACTCCTTTCGAAAAACAAACCCTAACTCCTAATAAACCCTCGGGCAGCCTCCTTGAAGCCCATTGGGCATGATTTTTGGCCAATTAGAATAGAGATTTCTATCATCCACCTCTATTCATCCACATGGATGGCCAAACTACCCTTTTTATACTTAAAACCCTTTTCTAACCCTTCTTCTTATAAGATTTACATACTTGGTGCTTTAAGCACCAAATAAAAGAAGTAAATAAGATCTTAAGGATCACCAATGTCTAACATAGGTGACTTAAGATATATACAAGTTATTATCTATAAAAAATTAACTTCAAAAGTCACTACTAAAAAGAAAATAAGGTTGTATAAACCTTAATAATAATCCTTTTAATAGATCCTTTCTAAACTAGCAACCTAATCACATCCTATAACCAATAAAAGTCCACTGATATGGCTCTCATTTAGCTATGTAATAAATTGTATATTAAATATACATGTACAATTTTTTCACATAGTAGCCGAATCACAATACGACACCAGTGTTTTCCCAAGGCAAATTCTCTCTACCCAACAATGTGTTGTCTTTTATCTAGTCTATGTAATTTTTATGTTATCCGCATGTTAAAATTTTTAATTTACTTGTATTATCCTAGGGCCTTGTTTTTCAATTTCTAATTATAAAATAAATTCCAACTAACAGGTGATTTTTCCATTTTAAGAACAATACAATATCTTAACTTAATATTTAGTTATAACACGTATATCACTTGTGAGAAAGGTTTAATTATTGGATGATATTATTATTTTGAGATTGGCTCAAGATCTCATCTTAGTATATAATTTAACCATGTGCCTTACAAATAAATAAGAAGAGAGAGGATATTATATTATTTCATAAAATAAATTAAATATATTATAAGTTTTTAGATTTTTTTTTTGTTATCTAAATTATCTATTATGTCTTCTCCTACCTTAAGTGAGTAACTTAAAAATGATATATTTAATTATATGTTACGTAAATTTAAGTCTAAAATAGCTTATCTTTTTATTAATTGTATTTTATAATCTATACATATTTTACAAAATCAAAAAGAATTAAAATCTATAATTATAGGAATTGATGTATAAAAAAAACTTTGTAATAAGATGTCACAAGTATCTATTTGAATAGAGTATGATAGAGGCCATTCTTTAGAGCCTCAAGTAGAACCTTCACCCTTTCTAATTCTAAGTGTAAATGTATTAAATGGAGGTAATCAACATCTTTTTACAAACATCCAAATTGATTCCATAATATTGCTTAGCGGGCTAACTATTGTTGTACCTTCAGGATTACAAGGAGCAATAGTTCCACTTAATCTTTCAAAATTTAATAGATCTATTAATGAAGACTTAGTAGCTTACATAGAATGGTTTGTGGAAGTATTAATCACTAATTTAGTGACCAATTATAGATACCATTTGATTTGATTTTCAACTATTTTAACATATTCTACATATGTATGGTATAGATCTCACATAAAAAGATCCTTTACTATATGGGAACAATTCTTAGCAATCTTCTTTAATCAATTTAGATCCGTAATTGGCTAATAATAAGCTCTTTCAGCTTTAATCAACTCCAATTATATAAGCTCCTTCATCAATTGAGACAAGCAAGTTCAAATATCTTTTTAAATTAAAAAAATAATATAGCATCTTATCATATTTATAAAAAATTATATTAAATAAGTAAATATTGGATTGAAAATAGAATAATATGATTTAATTGTGGAAGATCTCATCCTATGAATTATTATCAAAGATCTGATAAGATTATTTCCTTAAATTTTTTTTCAAAAAATTATACCAACTAAGTTATAGGAGATATATAAATAATTAGATTTATAAATCCTATTATTATAAATTATCTATATAAAATTTCTATTATGACTATTCAAACAATGGTCAAAATTTCTAACCTTCAATGATAGTTCAAACCAATCAAAGAATATTACAAAGATTCTTAATATATAATTAAAATCAAAACCAAAATCAATAATTATTATCTTCTTAAGATATTAGGTATATAATGATTCAACCTAATATACTTTTTACATCAAATTTATTATCTTTTTAAGATATTAGATATATAATGATTCAACCTGATGTACTTTCTACATCAAATTTATTATCTTCTCAATTTAACTTGGTGCAAGTAAAGAACAAGAAGATTTCTTTGGACAATGAATATTTACCTTCTTAAATTGTAATCAGAAGTATAAGTGCTAAAAAACCAATAGATTTAGTACAACTTGAAGAAGATGAAATATCTATGGATACTTCAAAAGAATCATCTAAGTTTATGAAATTGAAAAAAATAATCCAAGAAATAGCTAGAGAATTAGAAGACAATCAATTGTCTTTTTTAGTTGAACATGATAAAGAAGGATATCAATTTGTAGGCAAAGAAGAACCTTGGATTTTAAGTATTTTTTAAAAACATCCAACAATTACTAGAATCTTCAACCTTATAGAATCATATGATTTATGGCAAGATCTTTATAGAATTAGGGCCAACATTTCTTTTGGTCAGTTAATTCAAGTAGCTCCAATCATAAAAAAAGACCTCAAAGAAAGAATAATTATATAAAAAAAAATCAAAAATATAGAAGAAATAGCTACAATTGAAGTTAAAGATTTAGATTGGAATACTACAAAGAAAGAAGAAAGGGAGAATTGAGAATATGAACTTGTTAAAATAGATGTAGAAATTATAAATAAAATCATTTCTAAGGTCATAATAGATGATGGAAGTAATATTAATATCATACATGAATCTACTATGAACAAGTTGAAATTAGAAATCACTCACATAGTAGTTATGAAAGTTACATTAGTTGATCAAAGACCTTCTCAATTTTTAGGTCAAATTTGTGATTTGCGCATACAAGCAAGAGGTGTAGATTATATATTATCATTTTATGTGATACGATTATATGAAAAATCCAATAACTATCTTCTTTTATTAGGAAGGAGATAATTAAGGCAATCTAAAGGAGTAATCAATTAGAGGGCTTCTAAGTCTTATTTTATTTTTGGACTTGTGGATAATTATACAACAACCATGATATCTAACTACATTAAACTTCAAACCTTGGCCTCCTTGCAAAAAACTCCATTAAATATAAAATCCAACCAAATTAATTTTATCCAATCTAATTTATTTTCAACTATTATACAAATAAAATATATTGGTCATAGATTATATGAATATAAAGATGAGGATGATTTTATCAAATGGTTAGAAGAAAATCCTTATGAAGAAGAAGACATCCACATCCAATTTATAGATATAATTGATTAATTGGAATTTGAAGATGATTGCTCTAATTTTATAACCTTGATTGATGATATTTATATAAATGAAGCCTTTAGCTTGGAAATTAATGGAACTCAAGTTGAAGACTTTGATGCTATTATAAAAGAAGAAAACATCATGCTTCTTCTTTTATAATTCAAAAATATATCTTAAGGCATTGAAGCTGGACATGAAGTATTTACTTATCCACCAATACCTATAGATTGGTGCCATGGACCTATTGATTCAATACATATAATAGAACAAGATTACATAAAAATTTTAGTTAACCATAATGAAGAGGAATTCAAATGTATCAAGTTTGGATCTCAATTAGATGAGAAAGAATTGAAAAAACATATAGCTTTGATAATAGAATATTATAATATATTTGCTTGATCTTATAAAGATTTAAAAGATATTTCTCCTAAAATTTGTCAATACACTATTCTACTCCTTTTAAATACTACACCTATTAGATAAAAACATAGAAGACTCAATCCTAGGATGTAATTTATTGTGAAAATAGAATTGAAGAGGCTTCTTCAAGCAAGATTTATAAGGCCTACAGAAATTATGGATTGGTTGTTTTATATTATCTTAGTAAAGAAGAAAGAAGAAAATAAGCTTAGGATTCATATAGATTATCAAGATTTGAACAAATATATTCAAAAAGATAATTTTCTATTATCTTTTATTATTTTTATAATAGATGATGAAATAGGGCATGACTTCTATAATTTTATGGATGACTACTTTGATTATAATTAAATATCAATGGCTCCTGAAGATTGGCACAAGATTGTATTTATATTACTTTAGAGAATTTTTGTATATGTAGTGATGCCTTTTGGATTATGCAATGATCCTTTAACCTTTCAAAGAGCCATAATCTATGCATTTTCAAACCTTTTTAAAAAAACCATGTTAATTTTTATTGATGATTTCAATTGTCAATCATCAAAGAATGATTGCCTTGAAAGACTTCAATTGTACTTCCAATGTTGTAGAAGAATAAGAATTTCTTTCAATCTAGAGAAAGTTTATTTGCTAGTTAAAAAAGGAATTTTATTGGATTATATCATTTCTAAAAATAAAAAAGAACTTGATCCTAAAAAAAACTTAATTAAATTGTATTCTACTCATGCCTTACTATTGACTAATTTATTGAAAAAAACCACCAAATTTGAATGGACTTCCAAATATCAAGTTGGTTTTAATACAATTAAAGACAAATTGCTATCCTATCCTTGTCTACTACCACCAAATTGGAATCAATCTTTCTATGTCAATTGTGATGCCTCTAAATTTGTAGTAGGTATTATCTTATGTCAATTGGATGATAAGGGTGTGATCCATCCTATTACTTTTGTTTGTAAACAATTGACAAGTGCTGAATGAAATTCTACAATCATAGAATGAAAATATTTAGCTCTAGTTTTTAGTGTCAAAAAGTTTCAACACTACTTTTTGATGAATAAAGTCATTTTCTTTGTAAATCACATGGCTCTTAGATATATTATAAACAAATGAGATTCAAATAATAGATTAGCAAGATGGATATTATTTTTAATAAAATTTGATTACATAATATAATATAAACCAAAGAAATAATACAAATAAGCCGATCATCTTTTACAATTATTTATACCAATAAGAATTCATGATATTGATGATAAAATTTTTGATGCCTACTTATTCCATATTATAGTAGCACCTATATAATATAAATATATTGCCAAATTTATGAGTACTTAATAATTACCTAATATCTTATTAAAAAATAAAGAACAAAAGATTAAAATAAATAGTATTTATTTTATTCTTATAGCCAAGAAATTATATTTCCAAGGGATTGATAGGATTTTAAGACATCTTACTTATGAAGAAATACTACTTGTGTTAGAAGCTTGTCACTCAAGTGTATGTGATACACATTTCTTTGATCAATTAATAGCTCAAAAAGTCCTTAGATTAAATTATTTTTGGCCTATAATATTTGTTGATTCAAAATCATTTGCAAGAGCTTGTGATACTTACTAAAGATATGTATGTAATGATTTAAATCTTACAATGCCTTTAAATCCTTCACTTCTATTTCTCTCATTTAAAAAGTGGGATATAGACTATCTTGGACTTGTTTATCTTGCATCTTCATGTCATTTGTAATATATATTATTGTAGCTAGAAAATATTTGACCAAGTAGATAGAAGCAAAAGCTGTCAAGAAGACCAATACTAAATAAATTGCCATATTTTTGAATAAAAAATATAATAGCTTGTTTTGGTTGTTTAAAAATCCTTGTGAATGACAATGATTCTTATTTTTTAAATAAAACCATTAAAAAAATAACCACATTATTTACCATCAACCATAAGAAGATAATTTTTTATCACCCTCAAACAAATGGTCTTACAGAAAGAGTCAATCAAACTCTAATTTGGATATTGAAAAAAAACTATAATGGATTTTAAGCATGATTGGAATCTTAAGCTTACTTCAACTCTTTGGACTTATCAAATTATTTACAAAGTTTCTATATAGACTATACTTTTTTCTTTAATATATGGAATAAAAGCCATTTTGCATATAGAATTTGAAATTCCATCTTTACGCATAGCAATTGATAAAAGATTGGATACTTTTGAATCTTTAAAAGAATTGTTAGAACATTTAAAAGAACTAAGTAAGAGTCAAAGATTTGCAATCCAATACATAGAAACTTTTTAAAGGAAAAGAAAGAAGACCTTTGATAAAAAAAAATAATAAGATAGTTTTTTACTCTAGGAATATGGATGATGGTTCAAGATGCTAGAAAACTAAATTTTCTAACTAAATCTGATGCACTTTGGATAAGACCATATATTATCAAAGAAGTCTTTGATAATAATTTAATCCAACTTAAAACATTAGATGGAGAAGACTTTCTTACACAAACTAATAGAAGTCATTATAAAGAATATAAGAAGTGAACATTGGTTTTAATACTAATATATTTTATTATTCATGTAGTGATTATAAGTCAAATTTTAATAGAATATAGATATTAAATTAGTAACTAAGCATAATATTATTATATGTAGAACATATTAAGTTGAAAACAAACAATTGCCTTTTTTGTTTTAGATTAAAGTCTTAGTAATTTTTCTTCATTATTTCTACTTCTTTTGGTAGATTATAATTTCTTCTATCAATTTTTTTTATAGACTGGGTCAAAGGCAAGAGTAGGATTTTTTCTATTCTTATAAATAATCCTAGATAGTTGTCATATGTGAATTCCATCAATGAATCTTAATTAGTGGATTAATTAAAATCATAGTTTTAAATTATTTAAATATCTAAATATTAAGATTAATGATTTTATTTGAATATTTAAATATTCATTAGAATTTAAAAGAGTTTTATAATTTACAAGAGTCTTATTAGAGAAAAATAATAAAAATATAATCTTAATAAATTTTACAAGTAATTATTTTAGTTGGTTTAATATTTTCTTTAAATTATAAGATTTAATATTTAGTTACTAAAACCAATATTTATATTAGCCTTTTATCTATATATATTACTTATTTAAAATAAATAAATATTATTTAGTAGATAGAAGAAGCATGAGAAAAAACCTCATGTCTTTTTAGTTGTTTATGTAGAAAATAGGATTTTAAGTTGATTTAAATTAATTTTATTATTATAAAAAATTAAAAAAGTAGAATAAAATAGTTTTAAATTGATATTATCATCTGAAATATATTATAGAGTTTTTTTAGAATTTATTTAAAATTTATTTAGAATAATTTTGAAGACTTTGGTAATAATGAATTTTATCACCTTGGGAGCCATTATAAAGAAATAGAGCAAGATTTGAAGTCCATATAAGGTACTTAAGCTAATTAGTTGTTTTTAAACACTATTGTGAAGTCAAAAATATAAAAGTATTAGTTCTACTAATAGAAAATAGGAAGATTAGCAACTAATATAGTCCTTATAGTAAAGGAGGTACATAAGTCCCATATGGATTGTGGCACCTTACATATAGATAGGAGGATAAGACTAAGGCCTCATGGCCACTCTAGGACACCCTTATACACTACTTTTGAACCTTAGTGAGGTTTGAACTCTTGATCTTTTAAGCAAATTATCATTGAAGTAAAAATTACTCATTTAATTTTTCTATTATTTATCTTCTATCTTTAAACTATTTTAATTTACTCATAGTAATTTGGATTTATATATTTTTTATATCATTAAAAAGATAAAAGAATTATCTATTTAAAAATATTATTTTTATTTTTATTTTTTATTTTTTATTAAATAAAAATCTAATGAACAAACTATGATTAATTTTATAATATATAATTATTTAATTGCACATATTTTACTTGTTTTGTGTTGTTCTTTTCTTTTATTATTGTTTATTGGTCTTTATACTTTATACTATAATTTATAAGTAATTCTTAATTGAAGCCATTTTGTCCTTCAAGGATTGAATGGTAAATTTTATCCTTCAAGTATGGATGATATTTTGAATATAATATCATGGATTTATATATTTTTATCCATTATATTCAAATTACTCATTGAATATAATGTCATGCCTTTTGGACTTACAAATGTACCAGCTGCTTTTCAACATCTTATAAATGGCATTTTTTGTGAGTTTTTTGATGATTTTATTGTCTGCTATTTCGATGATATTTTAATCTACTCTAATAATACTCAAGAATATAAACTTTGTATTTATCAAGTATTACAAAAACTTAGAAATATAGGATTATATGCTAAGACGGAAAAGTGTATATTTTATATTACTTAAGTTGATTTTTTAGGATACATTATTTTTTATAAAAATCTAATAATAGATCTTAAAAAAATTCAAAAAATTATGGATTGAAAAAATACAATACTTTTTGGAATTTTCCACATACTACCGGTGTCGTATTGTAATTGCTTATAGTACATAAAAATTAATCAAAATACAAAATATGTTCATAAATTCTAATATGTTTTAGAATGGTTAATAAAATATTTAAAAAAGTTGATATAAGAAATTTTATTTTGATCTTATTTATTTAATTTGATTATGTCATTTAAACTATATAAGACTTAAATATTTAATATGAAATCTTAAGAGGAGATTGGAGACCAAAGGTGAAGAATTAAACTACTAAGAGGTTTATTTGGAAGGATGAAGGCAAAGAATGGATGAATGAAGGCAAGGAGTGAAGCTCTTCATTCCTATTGATCAATTGTCATACCTAATAGGCTTTGAGGAGGCTGTCTATAACAAGAACAAGGATTTCAGCAACTTTAAGGAGGGCATTTGAAATTTAGAAACTAAAGTTAAAAAATTTGTTTTTTGTATTATAATTTTGGTATAAAAATCAAGAGATTTGGAGTTTTTATAAAGGAAGAATAGGCGCTTGAATTTAAGGTATACAAATTATACCTACTATCACTCTTTTGAAGATACAAGGAATTGTATAAAAGCTTTTGGAGATTGGAAGGTGCAGCTAGAGAGATGATTTTAAGATCTATACTTAATTTGGAAGAATTGATATATTTAGAGTTTTAAAGAAGGAGATATTGGGAGTCAAAGACAACAAATTAAATTCCAAGATAGTAAGTAAGCTGTTTTGTTAATAGTGATGGTTTTTATCATATCTTATATTTTTTAATGAATTTTTAAATACAAATTTTTAAAAAAGAATATTATTATGTTAAAAAGTTATACATCAAAGTTTCATAGAATTTGAATATTTAGTTTGTAAGATATAAAGAATTTAGTATACAAATATTTAAAATTAAGAATTTGAAGCTATTATTAGGATTTTGGCAATATTTAAAGATTGGTAATGAATCAATGCTTGAAACTTGTAGTGGTAATTTTTAAAAATACATTTGTATTTTATGTAAATTTTGAATAGATTTGAATAATTGGATTAAAAATTATAGATCATTGAAGTTTGAAAAAAATTCCTTCCCTACATGTGAATGAGGGTTTTAGAGTATTTTGTTATATTTTAAGTATTTTGAGGAAATAAGACTTATATATTGGATGTAATAATCTTATAAAGAAGTATTTTATATAAATTTGGAGGTTTTATTATTTTGGATCTTGATTGAGTAATTAGTGGCAGTCAGAAGCTCCGCGAATTCTTGAGGCAAATTCTCTCTACAATACTTGATCTTCATTAAGAACTTTTTTAAAGTTGTAGCTCTATTGATACACTTAACTTGTAAAAAAAACACTCAAGTAGAATAAGAAAGTGGAAGCATCATTTAAAGCTTTAAAGATAACTTTTATTTCTATATCAATTTTATATTGTGTCTATTTTTCTAAAGTATTTTTTATGGAAAGAGATGCATTGGACTTTGCCTTAGATGTGGTATTGTCACAAATAGAAGCAGATGAAAAACTCCATCCAATAACTTTTTATTCAAAATTTTTTTGAGTGACCGAGATTAACTATAAGATCCATCATAAAGAATTTTTTGTAATTATAGATTTCTTTGAAGAATGGCATCATTATCTAAAAGGTGCTTCTAATCTAGTGACCATATATACAGATTATAAGAACCTTCGATATTTTATGTCAACATGTATTTTGAATTATTACTAAGCTTGTTAGAATATGTCTCTTTTAAGATTTGAATTTATTATTATTTATTGGCCAAAGAAACAACAAGATTTGTCCAATGTCTTTTTTAAATATTCTTGTCTTGCATCAAAAGAAAGAGATGTGGCTTTTGATTAATAAAAGACAATCTTGTTAAATACAAAATAATTTCATCTTCAAATAATAAAATCAATATTAATTGTTGATTCAACTTTTTTCAAGGAAGTCCAAATAAGTATGTCTTCAAACCTTCTTGTTTAAGATATTAGGAATAACTTGTCTAAGTTTTATGATACTTCTCAATTTAAATTAAAAAATAATCTATTTTATTTTGAGAGATACTTGTATATTCTAAAAAATAAAACTCGACTATATGCTCTTTAAGCTCGTCACAACTTTTCTATAATAGAACATTTTGGTTATAATAAGACTTTGGAACTAATATTAAAAAAAATTTGGTAGCTTCAAATGTAAAAAGCTATTAAAGAATTTGTACAATAATGTGATATTTATTTAAGATTAAAAACTCCTCGTCATCAATTTTACAGACTTCTTTAACTATTATCTATATCAAAACAACCATAGTCTTCAATTTTTATGGATTTTATTATAGATCTATCAATTTTAAGTTTGTATGATTCCATACTTTTAATTGTAGATTATTTCATCAATGTGGCACATTTTGTACCATATACAAAATCTATCACAGTTGAAGAAATAGCTAAATTCTTTCTAAATAACATCTATTGCTATTATGGATTGTCAAAGAATATTATATTAGATAGAGGGATACAATTTGTATCAAAATTTTGAAGAATCCTTTTCAAGATATTGAAAGTGGATATAAAACTATCTTTAGGCTTTTACCTTTAAATTGATGGACAAGTAAAATGAATAAATCAAGTTTTGGAATAATATTTGAGGTGTACTATCAATTATCATTAAGATGATTTGACAACTCTTTTGCCATTAGCAAAGTTTGCTTATAATAATTTGATCTATTCTTCTATTCAACAAACACCTTTCTTTGCCAATTACAATTATCATTTATAACTTGATACTTTTAACTTTTCAAAAACTGATAACCATGTAGTGGAAGACTTGGCAAATTGATTGTTAAAGCTATATATAATAATAAAGGTATATTTAAAAAAAACTCAAGAATAATAAAAGACTAATAAAAATGTCTATTATAAGAAACAATCTTAATTCCACATTTGTGATAAGATATGGCTACTGTGTCATAATATCAAGATTATTTATCTTTGTAACAAGTTGGATTATTGTAGGCTTAAATTATTTTTGACTTGTAAACAATTCAATCCAATTGCTTATCAATTATACCTATTAGAGTCTATGAAGATCTATCATGTATACTATGCATCTCTATATGAGTCATATAAGACAATGGATATATAAAAAAGAAGATAAATACTACCACTATCGTGTTATAACACGGCTACAGGATAAAAGACTAAAACAAGATATATACTATAGAAAAGCTTAATTAAAGATTAAATTATAAAATTACTTTAAAAAATATATATAAACAATAAATAAATAAGTAATAAAAATATTTAATATTAATATTAATTTTTTATAAAACAAGACTTCTGTTTACTTTATAGGACTATTAACAAGATAAGACAAGATAGATTAGCAAAAATACTACTATAAGCATCTTAAAATCAAAGCAAAGGATAGTTTCTAGTAAAAATTATCTAAAAAACTCCTATATTGATATCCAAGGAGGGCTGATTATGAACTAGGGTCGAAACTAGATCCCAAGGTATAAAATTATGCACCTACAATAGATGGAATCTTCTTTGGTTGATCAAAAAGTGGAATTTGAGAGCAAATTCAATAAAGCTTTTTTTAGCATTGATCTTAAGGATTTTGGATTTATAATGATTTTGTGAGAGCTATGCAAATTCAAGATTTTATTTGGATGACTCTAAATATTAAAAAATAAAATAGATTTGTAATTTTAAGCATGTTGAGAGTTTTATAATAGATCTATGGGTAAAAATTTGTAGATTTATAATTATAATTGTACTAAGTGCATGCTATAAGTTTAAACTTGATTGAACTTTTTTCATTGAAGGTTATTAAAGTTCAAGTAGATCGGAGTCTTGAAAATTAGATTTTAAAGGTTAGTGAGGATTTCTTAGATATTTAACAATTTATTAGTTGATTAAAGGTAAAAATTATTTGTGTGGATGATAGACTTTATTTTTTATCTATTTGTGAATTTTAGAAGTAATTAAATGGTACAAAAAAAAAATATTGGCATTGGAAGATTGGCATCAAGAGTAGAGAAGAAAGCTAACCTATACTCAAGCAGAACTTTGGACTTATCTTTTATTTTGTGAATTGAATCTTCTTTAAAATTTTAATACATATTAAAAATTTAGTCATTAAAAGGTATCCAAATTTTGAGTCAAAATCAATAATTCAATCATTAGTTATTAATATTTTCATACTTTAATTATTTATATTTCATATCCTTCATAGTATCAAGAAAGCAAAGCTTTGAAATTAATATTAATAATATCAACAAACTATTATATATCAAATCAAAGAATTTATATAAAATTATAATAAGATAATATAATACATGAATCTTATTATAAAGCAATGCAATACAAGAATAAGAATAAGATTAGAGGGTCCAAATTGGACCATAAGACATACAATGTCAAGACCAAGGAATCTCTCAATTTCAATACCTATATATATCAGGAATTAAGAAGCTTCTAAGTAACTTCTTGTGGAAGGCTTTACCTCTATGTCATCCTAAGATACTTCTTGAGTGACTTCTTTATTGCTTTAATGTGATAAAATCCTAAGAACCTTCTCTTATGACTTCTTATGTTACTTGGGAATAAAGCAACCTAGAGATCCTCCTCTAAAAATTCCTTGGAATCTTCTACATCCTTCTAAAATCTTCTAAATTCTTTTAGGATCTACTAAGAAGTTTTAAGATCTTATGGAATCCTTCCTAGATGGATATCCATGATAATATCTAAGATAGAGATTAATAGATATTTGTAAGTATCAAATTTTGAATTGAAGACTTATTAAATAGATATTTGGATTTTGGTCTAATCTATATATTTCATACCAAAGTCTAAACTAAGAGTCTTTCAAGACAATATCCAAATTCTAAACTAATAGATTTTTTTTTTTTTTTTTTTTTTTTTTTCATTGTATTTTTTAAAATTTTTGTTCTCTTAATTTTGTTGATTATTTTAAATGAAAGTTCTTTTTCACCATCTCAGAAACCAAAGTTAATATTCAAGAACAAATAATTACATGCAAATATAATCAAGACCAAATAGTAAACCTAATGACCCAACTAAGAATAATCTAAAAATATATTAAGATCTTAAAATATTCTAGAAGCTTGAAGAAGATTTTGGAAGACTTTAAAAAGTCTACGGGAGGTTCTAGAAGGTTGAAGAAGATTCTAGAGGAAAGTCCGTTCAATCATCTTGTTGGTAATTTATACTGCAAGAAAGATATTGTTCCAAGATCTGATTCATTTATTCTGTTTGACCATCAATTTTAGGATGATAAGTGGATGAAAAATTAATCTTGACCTTTAAAAGCCAAAATAGTCCTCTCCAAAAGTTTGATACAAATTGCGGTCCTCGATTTGAAATAATATCAATTGGAAGGCCATATATTTGATAAATATTATCAATAAAAAGCTTGGCTATTTCCTCCCCAGTGTCATGATGTAACATGACTATTAGATGAAAGAGTGTAGAAATAATATATTATAGAAGATCTTAGTTCAAAATATTATAGCAAATTATCTTAAAAAAATAGATAATAATAAAAAAAGAATAAAACTAATTGGTGTTAATGCTACCTTTTTTACAAATGAGCTTTTATTTAATTTGTAGGACCATAAATAAGACAAAATAAAATATATTGGAAAATAAAATAATATAGGCATATATAGGAGGAAATTAAGAATAGGTTTTAGAAAAATTTACGACAAAAGTTTCAAAATAGATACCCAAAAAGGACCAATTATGAGCTAGGATTGAAATCAGACCCCAAGGCACAAAACCACGTGCCTACAGTGGGTCAAGGGGCTATTTGGAGATCAAAAGGTGGGGTTAAAGAGCAAACAAGAGGATCTTTCTTTGAGCATTAGTTGGGAGTGATTTGAATTGGTGATGACTTTATAATGGCTTTGCAAATTCAAGGTTGATTTTAGTGACTCTGATTTTGTGAAATATATTAGGATTTATATTTTTGAGCATTTTGTGAGATTGGTTATAAATCTATAAGTGGTATTTTGTCGGTTGGTGCATACAATAGTGCTTATAGGGTGCTGTGAATTTGAGATTGATCTAACAATTCAAACAAAGATTTTTAAAGTTTATGTGGGTTCAAATCTCAAAAATTGCGAATTGAGGGTCAGTTAGGTTTTCTAAGATTTCTAGCAATCTACTAGTTGGATTGGAGTGAAATTTATGTGTATGTATAGAAGACTTAATTTTCTACATACATGTGAAATTTGGAAGCAACTAAATAGTATAAAAAGAAAATATTGACACTGGACAATCAATATTAAGATAGGAGAAGGAGGTCGGCCTCCACTTGATTGAAATTTTGGATTGAATTTCTTGCTGGTAAGTTTGATCCTCTTCAAATTTTATGTGCTTACTGCTAACTTAGTTTTTAAGGAGTATGTAAATTTTTAAGCAAGATCAATAGTTTAGTCAATAGTTATTGAGGTTCTAAATTACTTTAGAAATTGCTTTGGACTTAGTTAGGATTTGGTTAGGGTTTAGGATTGGATTTAGTTAGGATTTATTTTAGGATTTGTTAGGATTTGATCAAAGTTGATTAGGATTTAATTAGGATTTGTTTTGGAATTTGTTAGGATTTAATTAAGATTGATTAGGATTTTAGGATTTATTAGGATTTGACCAAGATTGATTAGGATTTAATTAGGATTTTTTTTAGGATTTGTTTGGATTTGACCAGGGTTGATTAGGATTTTAGGATTTATTAGGGTTTGACCAAGGTTGACTAAGATTTTAGGATTTATTAGGATTTGACCAGAGTTGACTAGGGTTTTAGGATTTGTTAGGATTTTACCAGAGTTGATTAGGATTTTAGGATTTGTTAGGATTTGACCAGGATTGATTAAGCTTTAATTAGGATTTATTTTAGGATTTGTTAATATTTGACCAAGGTTGACTAAGGTTTAGTTAGGATTTTTTTAGGATTTGTTAGGATTTGACCAGGATTGACTAGGGTTTAGTTAAGATTTGATTAAGAATTATTTAGAGATTGATTAGAGAAGTTAGAACTAGTTATTATTGCATGTTTTTTTTTTATCTTCCACAGCCAGGTGCCCGGAGCATTCTCAAGCAAGACTTCACGACATACGACACCGGAAATAGTCTTCTTACACGGGATATAGTAAGCCATCTTGATAAGATGGTCTACCACCACAAAAATTGAGTCTTTTCTATTCAAAATTAGAAGGTCTGTAATGAAGTCCATAGATAACAATTGCCATAGGCCTTTAAAAACTGGAAGGGGTCATAGAAGTCCATATGGTTGGTGTCTTAAGATCTTTGTTTGTACACAAATTTTACATGATTGGATGAATTCTTTCACCAATTTCCACATTTGAGGCGACCAATAGTCTCTTGATATCAATTCCAAGGTCTTATTGAAGCCAAAGTGTCCAATTGTTGGAAGGTCATATCAAGCTTGAAGAATTTAAAGATTAGATATAGAGATGGATTTTACTCTTCTCACCATCTTGCCATGTATTTTCAATAAATGATTAATTTAGTTGCTATACCAATAGGACTTTGAAGCATAAAATATTTGATATTGGCAAGAAAAGAGTTCTCAAACTACATTAAGAAAAGGATATTAAGGGCCAAAGCCACAAAGACTAAGTATCAATTTATTTTAGAAGATATTATGTGCAAGTATAGAAATAATAGAAAAATAAGAACGTTGTAAACATAAATTGAATGCATCAAAGTCTTATGTGTTCTTTGTTAGATATGAAATTTAATTGCAATTAACTATCTCATAGAACTCAAAGACAAACAACAAGAGTAAGAGAGGGCATCCTCCAATTATTTATGTTGTAATTAAAGCATACAAGTGAAATCTTACGCAATAGCCAAAATTGCTTCTATTTGCTTTTTGGACTAACAAATAAAATAAAATAAAATAAAATCATATTATAAATAGAAGTTATATACCAATAAATTTGATATTAAGGCAAAAGACAATAAAGCCTTCAAAAGAGAATGATAGCATTCATTATATCTTAGAATGATAGCATTCATTATATCTTAGAATGATAGCATTCATTATATCTTAGAATGATAGCATTCATAATAAAATAAAAATTTAAATAAAAATTTAAAAAGATTGTTAAAAATTTAGAATTCAATAGTTAGGAAGGTAGCTAAAAGACCAACAAATTACACTTAACACACTAAAAGCAACAAGGTTACAAAACAAAAAGAGATTTCAAAAGAACCATTAGTTGAAACTAAGGTCAAACCAAGAAGACAATTGGGTGTTGGTGGATGACAACATTCTATAATATTAGCATAGCACAATGAATAAATTTGTCTAGAGATGGTTTAGCATGTATAATAATAAGTGTACATAATAATGTCACTTAATTATCTTGTAAGTTAAATAGAACCTTTGAAGCACATTATTTAGAAACTTTTTTGTGCTTTGCCTCATTTTGCCCCACTTGGGGATTGGAAAAAGAAAAAGAAATTTTTTTAAATGTTATTGTCAAACAAATTGGTAAGAGAGTTCAAACATATAAGTATTAGAATTGGACACTATCAAAATGTAGTATAAAATTCAATGACTTGAAGTAAATCATTTAAATATTCTTAATTATGTATCAACTAATAGTATAAAAAAAGTTGTGGCACAACCAAGTAAGAAAGTGATATTGATACCTATGATGGTTTCATAAAAAAAAAGTTGTAACTTAGCTGATGTTTTAGAAATTTCATTATTATACTAATCAAAACATTATTTTCCTAATCAAAGTGGTTGATTAGTAGACTAATTTCTATTTTCCTTTAAAACCAACATAATATCAAGTTTCATGTATCAGACATTAATATTAAGAGATAAACTACCATCTCACGCTAGAACATTATTTTGTTAAAACTAATCCTTGTCCAATTATTTCTCAAAACAATGTTAATGTACTTTAACCAAAATATAATTATCTTTTGGAAAACATGGTCAGAATGCACGTATGCCAGATGACATTCCTATATCATGTAGCAAACGTCATTTAAAAAAAAATTAATTCCTGTTCTTTTTCTTAAACTTTGGAAAGGACAACATTACACTTACATGAATGATAAAGAAACGGACGACAACACTGCGTTCAACAATCAAGGTGAAAAAAACATCAAACCATACTGCACCATTGCATTGAGAGTGCACGTATGTTGGAAACTTGTGATGACTGTCAGTAGCGGCACTGGGGACTAAAATGATCACAATTTATAAGATTAAAGAATGATATCATTATACAATAGTATTCTCCGACATACATGAAAATAAATCAACCTACCAAAATCTAATCTATCCTGTCACTGCAACGCATAGCGAGAATCCTCCAAATTCATCAATGTAAGACACCTTTAAGGTGTCGTTCTATAAACACGTCCACCATAGACCGAATCTGCAATCCAAGGTTCAACAATCATCCTCAGTTTCCAAATCTCCCAAAACAACCAACCTCATAGTCGTCATTTGCATAAAGATCTAAACCGCTAAGAAAGTCCACAACACAAAAAAAACACAAGCTGCAACAAAACTGCAACCATTCCTGTAAAATTACACATAACGCACACCGAACCTCGAGACAGCCTAATCCGAAGTCAAAAGGACATTACACTATGCAACAAAAGCAACCTCCAATACTCAGTGCATCCAATATGCCTACCAACACATCCATAAAAACATAGAAGAACATCATGCAATATCCACATATCAATCACACTCGCATCAGAGCAAAGCCATTCATCACCACACCTTCACTTTCCGCTTCAGGTTCAAAAACTCAGAGACGTCCATGCTGTTGTCCCTTGCAGTGTTCCGGTCCATCACCTGCACACCACCCACCGCTCAGTCACGCTCAAAACCTCAATCACACTCATTCCTCTCCCCATCACCAACTCCACCAATACTGCACCCCCTTCACACAATCATCCGCTCCTCCCATATTCACTGCCTCTCCCTACACTTCCCATTCCACCTTCATTGCCTTCCTCCCACACTACCCACCACCACCACCTTCTCACCTTCGCAGTCGACTTCTTCACTATGGCCTTGAAGTCTTCCTTCTGTATCTTCCTCGTCTTATACAGAGGGGTCAACAGCTGAACCACGTAGTCTGACACCGCCTTCTTGATTGCATCCGCCCCTCCCCGCTTCTCTGCACGGGCCGCACTTGCCTCCGCACCACCCACATCTGGACACGCTTTGCTTGCGCCCTCCACCCTTCCTGCCGCAGCCTCCGTCCCACAACCACCCTCCTCCTCTGCTGCGCCTGACAAATCCGTTCTCGCACAACTGCTACTCAACACAACATCTTCCGCCGCTTTCCCAACATCTCCGCTCCTTCCCATTCCATCCGCCTGAGTTTCCGCGTGCCCATTCGTGTCGCTACTAGCCACCATTGACGCCGGCACACCCGAAACCGATCCATCGCCCTGCTCGCTCGGTGTACTTTGATGAACGCCGCCCGTACCATCGCCCCCATTCCCCTGCTCAGACCACACACAGCTGTTCTCTTGTGTCACTCTCTGCTCCAAACCTGCACGACAACAATCCTCCATCATTACCAATACATCCGCTGCTGCAACCATACGCCACCCCCACCACACAACCTACTACCACTGCTTCGCACTAACTCCTTCCAAAATATCTACACCAAGTCGCACCAACTCCACACCACCCGCAACCTGCACGATCCAAACTTCTATTCACCTCACATGCACGCCTTATGCCGTCTGAATCAACTAAAAGATCCGCCCTACATAGGGACGCCCACACCTCACACTCCGCCTCAACTTTGCAGGTCACCATGACACCCCGTCTCCCTTGTCTCCACCTCCACCCAACCCTGCCATCCCTCAACGAAAATGACATCCACCATTCCGTCCATACCTGCTGGACCTGCGCCTGCGGTGGACCCTGCAAGAATCTCGCCCATCCCCAGCCAGCTTTTCGTTTTCCAATCCATACTATCCTCCTTCTCGCGCTTTGCAAACCTATGAAACGATAAGATCTTCGGCAGCTCCGGAAGAGCGTTTCGCTGAGCCTCCACTTGTGCGTACGCCTGCAAACGTCACGATCCCAACCCCAACCCCAACCCAATTACTGCATGCCCACTCACACCTGCCCTCAACGTCTCCGACCTGCCTGACACCTCTCCTTCCGGTATCTACCTACGTCACAACTACCGCTACATTCCCACGCACACAACCCACACCACCACCACCATAACACCTTCCCTCCTCTCCGTTCCGACTGCAAATACCTCACCCACTATCAACCGCATGCATCCCCCTAAAACCTACCTCTGCAGCTGCAGCCGCTGCAGCCCGTGCCTGCTCCGCCGCCACAATCGCCTTCACCTCCAACTCAGACAGCGACCTCTCTGCATTTCTCGACTCCGCATCCCTCCACACCCCTTCAGCGTTTGAACCACCCACTGCATCGCCCTCGTCGCTTCTCGGCTCCTCCCCATTCGATGCCTACAAGATAACAGCATCAGACCCAAATTCCAAACCCCCACCACTCTCTCACCGCCAGCTTGCGTAATCAAAAACACACAATAACCAAAACAAATCAGACCCAACACCGCAACTCCAAACATGGGCTATCACCAAACTAGATCCATGCATCACACCACCCTTCCAAACACCTCCCCCAAACGCCACGTCACCAATCACAACATCGTTCCTCACCCTCACTTCATCCTGTCACTGACCGAGTTTAAACACCTCAACAACACCTTCGTGCTCCCAACCCCCAAATCTCCTCGCTCCACACCTCACTCTTCCCACTCCACGTGCATACCTTGCTCTGGCCACCCGACGGGGACTCCCCGCTTGGTGAACCCGACAGGTTCGAAGCCCTGCACTTCGAACCGCCGCTGGCTGCAACATTCAGCTTTCCGCTGTTCGCCGCATACCTCTGAACATCTTTTGCTTTCGCCGACGCATGTCCTGTGCCCGCATTTGGTGAACTTCCAGCCGACTTCCTGATCGACTTTATCATCCCCTGTGCTTTCTCCCGTCTGAATACCTCCACCCACAGTTTCACAAGTTGACTCGCCACGGCTCGAATGTCGCGGCTCGTGTGCATCCACACTTTCTCCTTCACGGTTTTCCCCACACCTGCACCACGCACGTCGTCACACCTCCATCGTCACCCACATGTCACCCACCATCCACAACTACGCCACACTCCCATCTCACCCTCAAACCTCCTACGCCCACCTCTCTGCAACATCCTAAACTGCTCTCCTGCACTCCACCCAACCGCTTCAACTAACATCACACCATCAAAGGTCGTCACAATACCCGACTGCCGAATCGAAACTAGGTCCGTCGCCACCACAAGCAGCAGTCGAACGCAGTGCCGCAGAAGCTGAGTCCCATCTTTGCCCATCGAGTCCTGCACGCACACAAACGCCCCATCACCAACCTATTACAACCGTAACCAAACACGCCCTCTCCACACCTCCTACTCAACATACCACCCGATCACACACGCCACCAGTCCCCTGTAATCACCACACAAACTCCCCTGACTCCACCCACTAAACCTCTTGCCGTCTTCGCCTGCGCGCTGCTGCACTACATCTCCAATCGCTACACTCTTCACCGTACCAAGCCGGATTCCACCACCCGCACACATTCCACCGCCCATCACTCCACACCACCACCCCGCACCCCACGCGCAACAAGCGCGACATGTCCCCATTCACATCCTGCCAACTCCTGCAAACGTACCATGATCCACGTATTCAAAATCTCCAGCCCAGCTTTCGTCCCGGCGAAACCCTTCAGAGGAGCCACCGGCAGTTGCAACATCTCCTTGACCAGAAACAGCCGCCCTGCTGTTGTCTTCGCATGCCCGAACATGTCCTTCAACAGCTCTGCACGACTCAGAGGTCCCCTCTCTCCGTTCGCCGCCCCCGTCTCCGCCCTCAGCACGTTCGACAGCTCCGCTGCTGTCAACCGCTTCATCATATCTCTCACCTGCCCATTCCCAACCACCAATCAGACATCCACCTTTCCAATCATCCTCGCCCTCCCCTCCCCACACATCATCCACATCACCACCACCACAACACCCACCTCGTTCCTCTCGCTGTCCGATTGCCGCTGAGCAGCCGCCAGCGCTTCCGCCTCCGCCATGCTGTCGCCGCGGTTCTCCATTATGTCCATCATCCTTATCGCCTCCCTCAACCCGCTCATCATCGCACCCCCCACCGTGTCCGGGTGCTCCTTGCACGTCGCTTCCCCCGCGAAGAACACGCATTTCTCCACCGGCCGCGCCAGAATGTCGTAGTCCTCCCCCGATGCCCCCAACGCCACGTACGAGTACGCCCCCCGACTGAAACGATCCTCTCCCCACTTCGTCACTGCCGACGCCACCGGCTCCCCCACCGCCTCCTCTCCGAACAGCCTCCTCAAAACCCCCATCGCGTGCTCCACCAGCTCCCCGCTCTCCGCCCCCTCTCCCTCCTTCGCCGCCTTTCCCACCACCAGTGCCACCAGGATCGGATACCCGCTCGTCCTCTTCAGGTTCCAGAACATGAAGCACCTCCCGCGCCCCAAGCTGCACTCCGCCGCCGCCCCGAAGTAGTCCACGCCCTCGTCCCAGAATGCCGCCGGAAACTCCAACACCACCTTGTTCAGCACCCCGAATCCCAGCCGCTTTATCGACGCCGTCTTCCACTCCGGAAGCCGAGGGCTGAACCGGATCGTCCCGGCTTTCAGACACCCCAGCGGTACCGTCACCAGCACCGCGTCGCCTCCCAACTCCTCCCCGCTCTCCGTCACCACCCTCACCTCCCGCCGCGCCTCCCCCCGACACTTCACCTCGCTCCCGCTGTGCCTGATCTCCGTAACTACCCTCCCGAACCGGATGTCCAGACCTGCGCTCAGTGCCTCCATCACCTGGCTGTAACCACCCTTGATCATGCAGTGAGGCCCTCCGAATCCACCGTACACGTCGTCTTGGTTCCAGTACGGCAACGACACCTCCTTCAGCTCCGCCGCGCACCCGTACTCCAGGTTTGCGAAGTGCCAGTCCATGATTCGCCGCTCCAGCTCGCTCAGCTTCCCCTCCTCCACTCTTCCCTGCACCGCGCCCGTCGTCACTTCCTTCCCCACCTCCGACCTCGCGCCCGCCTTCCCCTCGCTCGCACACTCCGCGATCGCCAGCTTCTCGCACGGGTCGCTGGCCACCAGCGTCTCGCATATCACGTCGCTCGCCGTCACCGCCGCCACCCTTTCCGACTCCTCCCCCGCCACCTTCTCCACACCCGAACCATCGCCTCCCACATCACCCACCACTCCGTTCTCCTTCGCCTCCTCCCTCTTCATCGGCGTGTCCCCGCCTTCCCCGCCGCTGCGTCCCGCGCGTCGCCTCTTCAGGCATTCTTCCAGCGCCTCTTCCAGGCACAGCCGCATCGCAGCATCCCCGTTCTGTGCAACCATCAACACCGTGTCGTCCAGCAAGCTGTTGTACTCCGCCTCCAAAGCGGCATCCAGGTCCGCCGGGACCTTCTCTCCGCTCACGGAATCGTACAGCGGGCAGTCCCCGCGTAACGTCGTCAGCTCCAAATCCAGCTGCTTGCACAAAAGCGCAGAAGGGTCGGCTCTCCGCTCCGTCGCCACGTCTGCCTCCACACCTGCACACACCGATCCCTTCCCAGCGTCAGCTGCAACTCCACCACCGCCACACGCATCTCTACCTCGACCACCACTGTCACGCCCTCCGTCCCACACATCCTTCCACCAACGTCCGCATCCCCCAAACGCTCCGCCACCACTCCCTCTCCCTCTCCCTCTCCCTCTCTCGCTTACCCGTGATTATGCTCGCCCCCAAATCCACGGGCGCAGAAAATGTCTTCCTGTCCGTATACACGCGCCCACCCACCCGATCCCGAGCCTCCACTATCGTCACTTGGTACTTCATCCGCTGCAGATGTCGCGCCGCTGACAGCCCCGCAGGCCCCGCGCCCACCACGATCACCCGTTTTCCCCCTTCCTGCTCCGCTCTCAGGCTCCGCTGCCTCTCCAATTCCGCTGCTGCCCTGAACGCCACCAGCCCTTCCACGCCTGCATCGCACTTGTGCAGCTCCTGCAACACCTGCGCGCTCTTGAACTCGTCCAGCTCGTCCTTCGCTCCCACCGACCCGCATACTTCCGCTTTCGCACCATCCCACCCCGCACGCTTCATCTTCCTCGCGTTCAAC
>JAWRVF010001492.1:0-65391 GCA_036785485.1 Physcomitrellopsis africana | reverse complement strand
GCTCCAAGAGATGTGTTGTCGAGATTGAAGAATTCTTCAGCCTTGACTCCAATATATATCCCTATCTAGGAAGCTTCTCAAGCAGCTTCCACCAACTAGGAAGCTTTTCAAGCAGCTTACACCAACTAGGGAGCTTCTCAAGCAACTTCCACTAATTAAGAAGCTTTTCAAGCAGCTTCCACCAACTACGAAGCTTTTCAAGCAACTTCCACCAACTAGGAAGCTTCTTAAGTAGCTTCTACCAATTAGGAAGCTTCTCAAGCAACTTCCACCAATTAAGAAGCTTCTCAAGCAACTTCTACCAACTAGAAAGCTTCTCAAGCAACTTCCACCAATTAGGAAGCTTCTCAAGCAACTTCTATCAACTAAAAAGATGCTAGAAGGCTCTGGAAGGTTCTAGAGAGTTTTAAGAATCTTCTAGAATATTCTAGAAGATTTTGATAAGTATATCCTTAACAGTAGGTGATTTTAAAAGCCAAAATTAAATTAAAAATTTGAAAATTCATATTTTGAGAGCGAGCTATTCAAATAAGCTCAAAGTTTGGGAGCATAAAACTTACATCTTTGATCATCATTACACAAAATTTTTGATCCAAATTCGTTGCCAAACAATAGGTATCACCAAATTCTTGATATGTACTTTTGAAAGTCAAATCCAAACCGGAAACTTGACAATTCATATTTTGAGATTCAACCGTTCAAATAAACTAAAAATTTGGAAGCATAAAACTTACATCTTTAATCATTATCACACAAAATTTTTCATCCAAATTTATTGCCAAACGATTGATATCACCAAATTCTTAATAGCTACTTTCAAAGTGAAAATCCTAGATGCTTGAAAACAAAATTTGCTATTACTATCTAATCAAAGTCTCAATTGATATGAGATTTTAGACATAGACTCTTTATAATAAAAGTGATATGTACATAAAAAATGAGCTTCAAATTCATCTTGAAACTCAAGTTCTAGCTTAAAGCAAATCCTTCTATTTATCTAATATTTTTAAAATCCTAGTTTAATTTGTTGGTTTTAACCAGCCATATCTCACTCATCTTAGATTCATTTCTATCAATCCTTGGATACAAAATGTTTAGCTTGAAGTCTAATTTCTAATCCAACTTTCTAATTTCTTGCTAATATCTTAAAACTCCTAACATACCTAGAAAAGTGACAATAGATATTATATTAGTAGCCTAAGTTCAAATAAGCATATCTCTCTCATCCAAGCTCCGAATCATACATTTCTACCACCTAAACTCATGCCAAGAAGAAGCTCTCTTTGAACACCTTCTTAGACTTGCCAAAAAACCCCGTCCTCTTTTCTTCCAAGTTCGTCAAAGAAGTCGTAGCCAAGGTCTTCAAAGTCCAAGTCAACAATTAAACATCCTCTAAGTCACCAATATTAATGGCAACCAACTATTGACATCCAAACCTCCATTTATCCTAAATAAAATCCTAAATTCAATCTTAAAGTCAAAACTCCTTATATCTACAAATATAGCTCTGAATGTATTAAATTCTAAGATTGGAAAAAAGATAAAAGAAATGAAAGAAGTTTTCAAGGCTAAATCAAAGTTAAAATTAAGATTAAAGTTAAAATCAAAATTTAGCTAAAAAAAAAGAAAGAAAGTGAGAAATTGTTTTCAAAACTATATAAAAATTTAGATTAGTAAGAAGAAAGAAAGAACTTAATAAAATTTTAAAGAAAAAAAAATTAAGCAAGGTTTCTATACATGGATGTATTTACTTCATGACAACATAATATGATGCCGCAAACAAGTTGGCAGCCCCAGCAACAATTCTACAAATAAATCTGCGAACATACTTTTGGTTGCAACTTTGAGCTCCAATCTATGAATCCAACATGGCTGTCACACTGCCAACACACACCACGCTGTCGTGTTATGGTTTAGCTACCATATGAAAAAATTGTACATATATATTCAATATACAATTTGCTATATAGTTAAATAAAAGCTATAATAGTAGGTTGTATCGGTTATAGGATGTGATTAGGTTACTAGTTTAGAAGGGATCCATTAAAAAGATTATTATTGAGGTTTATATAACCTTATTTCTTCTTTTTGATAGTAATTTTGAAGTTGATTTATATTGACAATAACTCTTGTATATCTTAAGTCACCTTTGTTAGACATTGATACTCCTTAAGATCATATTTACTACTTTTATTTAATATTTAGAACACATATTGTATAAATCTTATAAAAAAAAAGGATTAGAAAGAGATTTTTAATATGAAAGGGGGTAGTTAGGCCATCCATGTGAATGAATGGAGATAGATGATAGAAGTCTCTATTCCTATTGGCCAAAAATCATGCCCAATGGATTTCAAGGAGGCTGCCCAAGGATTTATTAGGAATTAGGATTTGTTTTTAGAAGGGAATTGAACATCAAATACTAAGACCAGCAAGTTTGGTTTTTTGGATATGGTTTTGATACAAATCCTACATGATTTGGACTTTTTATGAAAGAGATATAGGCGCTCAAAATTTAGGTATAGAAATTGTATCTATTGTCACTCTTTTGGACATAACTTGTGCATACAAAGAGCAATAGAAGATCGGCTATTGAGGTTGGAAAGAAAATTTTTTTGGCTATACTTTTTGTATACAATTTGATGAAATTCAGCCTAAGATGAAGGAGATATTAGGAGTTGAAGCCAATGCTTGTAAACTAAGGATAGTAAGTGATCCTGCTTAACTAGTGGTTATATTATGAACTATAGCTTAGGCAATTTGATAGATTTTTGTCTCAAATTTTTTATAAGTATATACATTTATATCACAAGACTATGTAAAAAGTTTTTGTGGAATTAAAGTTTTGGATTTGTGAGATATATGGAAAATAGTGCTCAGGTGTCTCTGAGCTAGGATTTTAAGCACCTGCTAGGGATTTTAAGATATCGAACGATCAAAAATGAATTTATGGTTGACTTGTATTTGTGGTGAAATTTAAAAGTATTATCTATATTCTAAATAAAATTGTATAGAAAATAAATAATTCGATCAAGAAATTTTGGACTCTAAAGATCAAGAAAAAATAAGTCCTTGCGAGTGAATAAAGTTATGTAGGGTTTTTATAGCAATTTAAACTTTTTTGTACAAACTTACTTAAGAATAAAAAGGTTTATTAAGAAAAATTATATTTTATGATATTATTATATTATTTGTCTTTTTTATTAAGGATAAATCATTTTTTAGACTTTTGCCAATATTTTTCAAGTAAATTCTCCATAGTCACATATCTAATGTATTCTTAGATAGAAATTCACGCCATCCAACAATGTACTCAATTTGCACTCACAGCTACAAATACACAGCATCAACAATTAACTCCATCATGCCGCTTGATTTCAATCTCGTATCTAATTCTATTGCATAGCTATTCCTATCAAAAAACAATCGCTCCTCTGTAGCTATAATCCATCGCCTTGCTTTACACTAGTTGAACTGTTGTAGCACCATCACAATTCTCATCCTCAACTCAAATCCTTGTAGCTCCTATGCTCTAACTGTCAGCGATATAAGATAGCATGTTAACAAAGAACTAAGGAGAAGAAATCAAAACCAGAATAACTTCAAGAACAAAGAACTGGATGGACAAAAACAAGAATTAGATCAAGAATAAGAAACTAGATTAATATCAAGAATAAGAGAACACTTTGGATTATTCCAAGACTTGTGTTGGCAAGACTGAGGTGCTTCTCAAACTTGCCTCTTATTTATACTATGAAGACTCTTTTGGAAGAGTCTAAAAAGTCTACGGGAGGTCTTGGAAGATTGAAGAAGATTCTAAAAGATTCTAAAAGATTCTAAAAAGCTATAGAAGTTTTTAAAAGACTATCAAAAGTTCTAATAGTGACTTAAAGTATATCCGTGACATCATCTTCCCTTCTAGCGACAAGTTTCATGAGGAACCAATATAAATTGATAATCAAATCATATGCGTAAAAATTCTAAAATTTGTTAGAGTAGAGAAGCAACAAATTTCGTCTTTTGTTTGTTAGTTATCGGTTCAATAGGACCTTTGATATGGCGTCGATGACCTCCAGATATAACCTCTATTAGACCAACATGTCATCCAAGAATTTGTTCTTTGTTGCAACATTCAAAACATCCTCCAAACATAATTTTTGATCCACCTGGAATCACCCTTCCAACTTCGAGGTATATTACTAAAGATTTGGCAAGATAACTAATAAGCTTCTAGCAAGATCTATTCTATCCTAAAAAAATACAAGTGCAGGTCTTAGCATGGCTCTCTTCTTTTTATATTGGTCTTTTGTTGTTGATAGGAAGCATCATTAAAAAGCCAAGAGATGCTATTGTCCACGAAATCTTTAATGACCATTGAATCTAGGTTTTTTTGGATATTATTGATGGAATTGGCGAACCTTCTTAGGTGCATTTTTAGTGTTATCTGAGGGTTCCCATGTTCTTTCGCTAACTCCATAGCCCTTCCAATGGATGAAATATTCCAATCATCGATATCTTATACGTAAATTCAATATTTTATCCACCTCGTATTCAATCTCTTGATTGACTTCAATTGGAGCTGGTGGTGGAATAGTTCTTCCAACAATATTTGATTTATAATAGGTTTCTAAAAGTGAGACATGAAAGACTAGATGAATGTGCATGCTACTTGGTAGGTCAAGATGAAAACTTACTGGATTTATTTGGTGTAGAATTGTAAAAGGTCCAAGTCTTTGATAGTCTAATTTTTGTAATGGTCGATTTATTTGTATATTTCGTCAAAGTAACCAGACACAATCTCCTACTTTGAAATTTGGTTGGTTCTTACAATGAATGTCTGCATAGCCTTTATATCAATCTTGGTCTATTTAAAATTAGAATTTCAAATCTTCAAGGATGGTTTTTAAATAAGTAGCTTGATTCTCTGCAACAGGGCTTCCTATATCTTCAATTTGGAATGGATCTTCTCTAAGAAGGTATCCATAGCTTGAGAAGAATAGAGTTTGTTTTGTTGAAGAAGGTTTGGAATTATTGTATGCAACCTCAGCCAATGGTAGAAAGTCCGTCCAATCATCTTATTAGTAATTTATACTGCAACAAAGATATTGTTCCAAGATTTGATTCACTCGTTCTATTTGACCGTCAGTTTGAGGATGATAAGCGGATGAGAGGTTGATCTTGACCTTTAAAAGCTGAAATAATCCTCTCCAAAAGTTTGATACAAATTGTGGTCTTTGATCTAAAATAATATCAATTGGAAGGCCATATATTCGGTAAATATTATCAATAAAAAGCTTGGCTGTTTCTTCCCCGGAAATAGTCTTGTTGCATGGGATAAAGTGTGTCATCTTGGTAAGACAATCTACCACCACAAAAATTGAATCTTTTCCATTTGAAATTGGGAGGTCTATAATGAAGTCCATAGATAACGATTGTCATGGGCCCTTAGGAACTGGAAGGGGTTGCACAAGTCTATATGGTTGGTGTCTTAAAATCTTTGTTCGTGCACAAATTTCACATGATTGGATGAATTCTTTCACCAATTTCCACATTTGAGGCCACCAATAGTCTCTTGATATCAATTCTAAGGTCTTATTGAAGCCAAAGTGTCCAGCTGTTGGAAGGTCATGTTGAGCTTAAAGGATTTGAAGTCTTGTAGGTCGTGGAGGAACATATAGGAGATTCTTGAAGTATAACAATCCATCTTTAAATTTGAAATTATTGTTTTCTTCTACATATGCATTTTTTAAAACATTCTTGGATGTTTTTTATAAATAGATCTGTCTTTATTGCTTTCTGGATTTCCATCTTGAAAGTTGTATCTGTATAGATAGATATCGTCGATGTCTTTAATTGCAAATTGGATGGCTTCAACATGATTGATTTTTGTTGATCCAATACAATGTCTCCTATTCTTGGTGTAAGATATGATCGTCGAGAGAGGGTATCTAATTTTCCTTGAAGTTTTTCTAGACGATATGTAATTACAAAATCAAATCGAGATAATAACATGCTCTATCGTGCTTGTCGATGATTTAAAACTCGAGCACTCATAAAATATTCCAAGTTTTTGTGGTCGGTATATATCATGATCTTGTGTTGAGCTCCTTCCAACAAATGGCGCCATTCTTCAAAAGCATCAACAATTGCCAATAATTCTTTGTCATGGATCTTGTAATTAATCTCTGCAGCTGAAAATTTTTGAGAGCAGAATGCAACTGGATGTAGTTGACCATCATCATCGATTTGAGAGAGTATAGATCCCAATGCAAAATCTAAGGCATCCGTTTCCAGAATAAATGGTTTTATTGGATCTGCGTTGTCGTACTGCATTTACGTGCAGTGTATAAAAATATGAAAAATCTTGTATCTATTGTTAATATATGTGTGAGTGCTAGAGGTTATTTTAGAAGATATTATAAGGAGAGGATTTATTATAGCCACTTAATTAGTGAATTAAGATGGCTATTTGTTTTGTTCTTACCTTATTTATATCCTAGAATAGACTCTTTTGTAATTAGAAGAAAGGTAAAGGTTGTTTTACCTTTCTTGTTGACTTTTGAGGTAGAATGGACCTTATGAAGGGTAAGAAAGAAGAGCATGGGGTGAATAAGGCCCATCCAATAGGATTTGGCTGCCCATGTGGGCGTCTCATAGTCTAATATAGAAAGAAAGGGAGATATACTCCTCTTGTTAGACCGAGAGGAGAAGGCAGTTTTGAATAGTGAACTTTGGAGAGAGATAGCTCCAAGGAGATAGAAGTGTTTTGTAGTGAAAATTGGTGGGTGTGTTCTTCGAGTTGTGAGGATTCTAGAACCTACTCACTTGCTTATATTGGAGTTGTGAACAAAAAGTTATGCTTGTTTTAGTAGAGTGAGGTTTGCTGCCATCCGACGAAGAGGTGCAGAAACTTCGAGCTGCCACTGCAAGTTTGATTTCAACTCTTTCTTAGTGAAATTTATAGAGAGTGTAGAAGATTGTGCTAGCTATCTATCAAGACATCTCTTGTAGCATTTGGAGTTGGAGAGCAAAAGTTGTGAGCTTGAGAGTGGGAAAGGGTTTGCTGCCACCCGACGAAGAGGGGCAGAGACTTTGTTCAACCACCCAAGTCGGACAGTCTCTTCAATCCTTTTGACATTTTAGGTGCTTATAGTAGCTTAAGTAAGCTTTCTATAAAAACAAAAATCAATACATTTGGAGCTTTGATGAAAGTTTTATGAGCCGTGAAGTGTCAAAGAGGAAAAATTGTTGCTAGGGTTTGAAGAGTAGAATCGACTAGCTACAAAATCTGGAGTTTGAGAGGCATGCATGCGAAATTTTAGAACAAGCTAGATGATGGAGTGAGCTTTCTAAAAAGCTATTGCATGTCCAATTTGGAGAAGGGAAGTGATCACAACAAAGGCTGAAGTGAAGAGGAGCTTTGCTGCCTTTGCATTTGCTTGGAAATTTTAGCGCCTACTTCTTTTAGCCATAACTTTTAAATGGTAAGTCATCTATTTGTGAAATTTTGATATGTTTTACAATGGATTATTAGCTTTCCATAGGCAGTAAGCACGCTTGATTCGACCTTTGGATGAAATTTTAGTGATTTATTTAGGTTCAGTTTGTTGTATAACTTGTATTCCTCATATGCGGTTGTATTTTGAGGTATACTTGAATACATACATACTTTGCTTGTACTTTTTATACAAGTATATATACTTGTATTTATACAAGTATTCTATAAGTATTCTACAAGTATTATACATAATATTTGTACAAGTATTTGTACAAGTATTATACCAAGGATTTATACAAGTATTTGTACAAGTGTTATACCAAGGATTTATACAAGTATTTATACAAGTATTTGTATAAATATTATTCAAGTATTTATACTTTATATTTGTACAAGACTTGTACAAGTATAATACAAGAATAACTTGAAAGCTTGAAGAAATATTGTGCAAGTATAGAACATACTTGCACGGCTTCCTCCCCATGTTTCCTGCTAGTTCTAGTAGCAGCTAGGAACCCGGCGTTTTCCCAAGGCGAATTCTCTCTACCCGACAGCGTAGACAAGTATAGGAGTAGAGATGAAAGATTCTTTTAGCTTCTTAAATGCTTCTTAGCCTTATCATCCCAAATAAATTTGTCTTTGCCTATAAGTCGCATTAATGGAGTTGTAATCTTGGAATAATCTTTGATGAAGATTCTGTAGAAATTTGCAATTCTCAAGAAACATTATACATCTTTAATTGATGACGGTTGTTTCCACTCCATAATAGTTTGTATCTTCTTTGGATCCATGGAAATCTCATTTTTTGAAGCAATATATTCCAAAAATTCCACTGATGGTTGGTGGAAAGAACATTTCTTCAATTTGACATATAATCCATTTTCTCGTAGTTTCTTTAATATCTTCTGTACATGATATTCATGCTCTTCTTCATTCTTAGAAAAGATCAAGATATTGTCCAAGTAGATGACTACAAAGTCATCTAAGTATTCTCGTAAGATATCATTCATCATATGTTGGAAGACTACAGGTGCATTTCTAAGTCCAAAAGACATAACATTGTACTTGAAATATCCATACCTTGTGCAAAATGATGTCTTCCATTGATCTCCTTCTTTAATCGTGACTAGGTAGTAGGCGCCTCTCAAATCAATCTTTGTAAAAATCTTTGCTTGTCCTAATTGTTCCAATAATCTTGAGATTAATGGTAATGGATAGCGATTTTTTATAGTTACCTTGTTTAGACCTCGATAGTCAACACACATATATAAGGAACCATCTTTCTTTTTCAGAAATACTATAGGAGTTCCAGCAGGCAATTTTGAATGTCCAATAAAATTCTTGGTTAGATTTTCATCAATATATTTTTGTAAGGCTATAAGCTCCATTTGTGACAGATTGTAAATGGGACCAAATGGAGGTTGAGCTCTATCTTGTAATTAGATTACACAATCGTAAGGACGATGTTTAGATAATATGTTTGTTTTTTTTTTTTTCAAATACGTCTTCCAAGTTGCGATATTGATTAGGAATTTCTTGCTTTAGTTGCTCCGTTGGATCTTTCATTGGGATAGCATACAATATAAGTACATCTTCTTTTTTTGTTGCTTGCATAAATACTTTAGCTTTAAGGAATTGAACTGTACCTCGTTTCTTCTTTTGATGTGTGGATCTTGAAAAAATCTTCCGCGTATTCCAATCAATATCAGGATTATATAGCTCAAATCAAGGAAGTCCAATGACAATAGGATTTGTCAGACATCTAATGATGTTGAAAACAATTTGTGATACTTGATCTTCTAGTATCACTTCCAACGGTTGGATTTCTTCGACAACATCTCCTGATGCAAGGTTTCATCCATCAATGACTTCAACTGGTACAAGATGGGTCTTCTTTACAAGTAATAGATTGTGCTTGGTTGCAAAATCCTTATCCATGAAGCATACTGAGGCTCCAATATCTAAAAGGGCTTTATCAAAAATTTCTTGTTTCAAGATTCTTATATATACAGGAAATATAAAACAAGATATTGGATCTGAAGGTAAAAAAAGACTTTTTTCTAATACTTTAGGTTTAAGGGCATCTAATTGTAAGGTCCCTACTGTGGCTGGACGTCTTTGTTTTTCAACCTTTCTAATTTGGATATTATACCTCGTGCCTTGAATTCTCTAGACTTATTTGCTTTGGACAATTTGCTGCCTTATGATTGGATCTTCCACAATATAGGCATAAATTCTCTTATCGACATCTAGTCTTTTCTACTGGTATTAATGGCTTGAATTGAGTTGTATCAAACTGCATAGATTCAAGATATGTTAATGGCTTTTTCAATACTCTTGAAGATGTAGCAGTTGTATCTTGATAGGTATTGCTGAAAATTGATCGCCTTTCTTGTCGTAGTTCAAATAGGCGATTGTCACAAGTAATAGCTTGAGCTATGAGTTCCTCTAAGCTTTCAACTCTTGGCATCGTAATCAATAAATTCTTTACATCATCTTTTAGGCCATAATGAAATCGAGTCATAAAAGCCTTATCATTCCAATCAAGGTTACAAGTAAGTTGTTGAAATTCTACAACATAAATTATAGTTGAACATTGCCCTTGTTGTAGATTTTGGATCTTCCTCTCTACCACTCTTTCTCGATCACTGTCTCCAAATATAGTAATAAATCTCTCCATAAAAGATTCTATGTTGTATAGGATTGGAGAATTCTTTTGCAATAGTGGCGCAAATCATGATCGAGCACTTCTTGATAAAAGGGTGTCCACAAATGCGACTTGAGTGAATCCATCCAAGTAACGAGATGGATATAGTCGTAAGTAAAGTCGCACTTGTTGTACAAACCCTCAAAAGTTGGATCTTCTTCCATCAAAATTGTCAGGCATACTAACTTTTGGTTCTTTTATGACAATCCTTGGAACTTTTAGAGAAGTTGTGTACATAGCTTATTTACCGCTTACTTCTCTTAATCGAATAATCTTTTATTGTAAGTTATGCATCTCTTGCTTAGTTTCTTCAGATACTTGTTCTATTTGCTATTCTTTTCTTGGATTGTGGAAGAATGTCATTACTTCTTGTATTGTTTCCAATAGGACTTGAAGATCTGCAAGTGTTGCCACTCTATTCTTTATTTGTGAGGATGCATCTCCATTAACCTGATCTATTTCTATCTTAAAAAAGAACAAATTGATAAGTCCTTAGTATTTTTTATACTGTTGTTGTCACCCATCTCACTTACTCTACTAATATTGCCCAGAGTAAATCTGTAAAGGGAGATTCGAACATAAGAAAAGATTATTTGCATTGAGTTAAACCGTTAGAATCACACAACTAACTGCCTTCTGATTACACTAAAACATCCCAATTTTGTTACAATATCTCCCTCATACTACCAATAACTCTGTTAACAATAAAATATCATAAGCAATAATCCAACTCAAGTATTCACTACCTCTTCTCCTCTCCTTCTTTATGACAACAATATGTAATACTGCAATATCTCAAAACACAGCATAATTATCCTATACTCCAAACACAAGAATACTCCAAAATTGACTATCACTCCTAATAATTCACTTTGCATAATCCAAACTCCACCGACTTTCTCTCGTGGATCACCCTTGATTCAATACTCAATGTATTATAGTTTTTTTCACATTCATATTTATTTTTTATAAAACATCTCCAATTCTCCACTTCCAGTTTTTCACTTATATCTCTCCACTGATATTTCAGCATATCAGTACATCTTCAATCTTTCATTATAAATCAGTTCTTTCCTTCATTGCTTCATTATAGAACTGCACTTTATAGTATTCAACACTTATTTAATATCCTTCTCTTAAAAATTAACAAGAGGTAGCACCAAGCTTACCCTGGCTCAGCACTATCACAATCTGGCCCTTACTACTACTGTCCAAATCAATTTATACTTACCCCAATTGATATTAACTGCTACACAACCGATGACAACCACTTTTTCTAACTACCTTACCCATACTACCTTCTAAACTGGCCATTCATCGGCTTCTTGCCTACTCTTAATCCTACAAACTATGTATTGTAAATCCTAAAATTTCTACCCATTCTACATATACTAAAAGGAATACTTTGAGACAGTTAGTTTAAAAGAGGATAATCCCCAATCTCTAAAATGTAATGATATAACTTAAGAAAGGGTTAATCGATTCTTTCCAAAGAAAAATCAACTACAACAAGTAAACATATCAGTCTAGAGAGGGGTAGTCCGCACTCCTTTAGAACGCAATAGTATCTTGGAGAGGAAATCAGAACCAAAATAACTTCAAGAACAAAGAATTGGATGGACAAGAATAAAAATTAGATCAAAAATAAGAAACTGGATTAATATCAAGAACAAGGCAACACTCTGGATTACTCCAAGATTTGTGTTGGTAAGACTGAGGTGCTCCTCAGTCTTGCCTCTTATTTATATTATGAGGCCTTATGTCCTATTAGACCTTCTAAGAGTATCTTAGAATATCTTAGAAGCTTGAAGAAGATTCTAGAAGACTCTAAAAAATCTACGAGAGGTCTTAGAAGGTTGAAGAAGATTCTAGAGGGTCCTAAGAATATCTTAGAATATTTTATAAGTTTGAAGAAGATTTTAAAAGATTCTAGAAAGCTATAGAAGGTTCTAGAAGACTACCAAAAGTTCTAATAGTGGCTTAAAGTATGTCTGTGATACATACTCTACATTGTAAAATAGAAAACAATCACACTGCAGTTGTGTATTACATAGCCTAAAAGTTGCTCTATTGTTCTTATATTCCGGTGGTGCTAAATAATATAATGTTACCACCCATGATCGGCAATCCTAGACGGCTAGGGCCAACACCAATCCGGCTTGGACCAATTACTGTAGTTCTCAACTGGCAAACAATGCCAATTGGAAATTGTAAGTAGATGTTCATTCATTCATTTGTTTTTTTTGTTATTTTTTTTTTTTAATGTCCCAAACACTTCCTTATAGGAGATTGCAAGGGCCTTATTCAAAGGCTTTTCCACCTTGATTTTACATAGGAATAATAACTCTAAATATTTATTTTTATAATAATTTTTTTCTAATTTTTTATTTATCTAAAGTTTTATATATTTCCATGCCACTTTTCAATTATAAATTCTACTCTTGTGATGTTTCAAATGTCACCTAGTCATACTAATTCTAAATTCCCTACCATTTTTTTTCTTGTATCTTACTTCCAACATCTAAATTACTTTTCTTTGATCGTATATGCTAATTATTAATTTCTAAGTTTATTTTCATCTTAATTGCATCTTTTGTCTAATATTTTTTTTAACTACTATGTGAGGCAATTTTTTCTTGCTCATACACAACAAGAATAATAACCACAAAACAAGAGAAGTAAAATATATTAAGCAAGTACACAATTCAAAACTATATTACAATCTATTTATTGTGTTTTCATCTAATAAAAAGTAAAAGTAAAAAATAAAAGTTATTTTTTTTAATAGATAATTTTTTTATCTTTTCAATGATGTAAAATATATATTAATCTAAATTACTATGAATAAGTTATGATAATCCAAAGATAGAAGATAAATAATAAAAAAATTAAGTGTAAAATTTTTATCTCAAGGATAATTTGCTTAAGAGATCATGAGTTTGAATCTCACTAAGGCTCATAAGTAGTGTATATAGATGTTCTAGAGGGGCTATGAGGCCTTAGTCTTATCTTCCTACCTATGAAGGTGAAATCCACTCCTCAACCCAAATTATCACATGGGTTCAATTAAGAGTTGCTTATAAATTGTGGTGTGAAGTATAAGGAGCAATAAACAATAATGAAGGAGAAGAATAACACAAAACAAGTAAAATATGTGCAATTAAGTAATTGCACACTATAAAACTAGTCACAGTCTGTTCATTAGATTTTCACCTAATAAAAAATAAAATTAAAAAATAAAAATTATATTTTCAAGTAGGTAATTTTTTTTATCTTTCCAACGATATAAAACACATGTAAATCTAAGTTACTATGAATAAGTTATGATAATTCAAAAATAAAAGATAAGTAATGAAAAAATTAAGTGGAAATTTTTTATCTCAAGGATAACTTGTTTAAAAGATCATGAATTCGAACCTCACCAAGGCTCACAATTAAAGTATATGAGTGTCCTAAAAAGGCCACAAGGCCTTAGTCATCCTCTTATCTACATCTAAGGTGCCACAATCCATATGGGACTTGTACACCTTTCTTCTTACAAGAACTATACTAGCTACTGGTCCTCCTATTTTATACTAGTAGAACTTATAATTTTATATTTTTGACTTCACCATGGTGTTTAAAAATACCCAATTAGCTCAAGAATCTTGTATGGCCTTCAAATCTTGCTCCATTTCTTCATAATGGCTCCCAAGGTGATAAAACTCATTTTTACCAAAGTCTTCAAAATTACTCTAAAAATTCTAAATAAATTCTAAATAAGTTTTAAAAATCTCTATAATATTTCTACAATGATAATATCAATTTAAAGCTATTTTATTCTATCTTGGAAATTTTTTATAATAATAAAATTAATTTAAATCAACTAAAAATCCTATTTTCTACATAAATAATTCAAAAGACATGAGATTTCTTTCTTATGCTTCTTCTACCTACTAAATAACATTTATACGTTTTAATGAGTAATACATGTACATAGAAGGCCAATGTAGACATTGGTCTCAATAACTAACTCTTAATACTTAATAATAAGTAAAAATACTAAACCAACTAAAGTAATTGCTTCCAAGACTTACTAAGATTCCATTTTTGTAACTTTTCTTCTAATAAGACTTTTATATTTATAAATACTTCTAAATTCTAATAAATACTTAAATAGTCAAAAAGACTCCCTAATCATAGTATTTATATAACTAAATGATTTAAGACTATATTTTTAACCAATCCACCAATTAAGATCCATTGATGGGATCCACACTAGCTACATCCAAGGTGCTACAACCCATATGGGGCTTATGCACCTCCCTTCCTATAAGGACTATACTAGCAGCTGGTCCTCCTATTTTCTACTAGTAAAATTCATTTTTTTGTAATTTTAACTTCACCATGGTATTCAAAAACATCCAATTAGCATAGGAACTTAGTATGGCCTTCAAATCTTACTCTAATTCTTCATAATGGCTCCCAAGGTGGAAAAACTCATTTTTACTAAAGTCTTCAAAATTGTTCTAAAAATTCCTATAAAATTCTAAATAAATTCTATATAAATTCTAATTAAATTCTAAATAAATTTTAAAAATTTCTATAATAATTTTAAAAATGATAATACCAATTTAAGATTATTTTATTCTACCTTGGTGAATTTTTATAATAATAAAATTAGTTTAAATTAACTATATTTTTTATTTTTTACATAAATAATTAAAAAGACATGAGATTTCTTTTTCATGCTTCTTCTACCTATTAATTAATATTTATATATTTTTAATAAGTGGTACATTAAGTTAGAAGGTCAATGTAGACATTGGTCTCAATAACTAAATGTTAATTATTATAATTAAAAAAAGTACTAAATTAACTAAGATAATTGTCTCTATGACTTATTAAGATCCTATTTCTTTCTTACTAATACTATTCTCCTTCATTTAGCATCATCTAAACACATCTTTACTTTATAATTATAATTTTGGTATTCTAAATGCATTCTTTTATTCTAAAACAACTAATGAGTTAATTTAATGTCTCACAAAAGGTTGTGAAAACTGTACTAGTTTGTTCAAAGCTTGCATAGCAAACGAATCTTTTGACTCTTATTCTCTCAATGCTTGAAGGTTTGACATGATAACTGACTTATTTCTATTACTCTATTCTATCTTGGAACAAATGACTACATACTGATGAAGGCTTTACTTTATCTCTTCCTTTCTTATGAGTATTCTTTGAATCCAATCTTTACTAAGCAATTATCATCAAATACATTCTACATTATTTGGATTTGTGGAAATAGAATGAATAAAATTCTTGTACCTTTTAAAGCACATTGGCAAGATTTTTGGCCAATTCTTATGTATGCTTATTAATGTCATAGCCTTGCTAATAAACAAAATATTCTAATTTGCTCCACCTTTGCCATAAATCAAGTACCTTTTCAACCTCGTATTCTTCATGGTCTTCAATTTCAATATTAGGCAATAATTGTTATACTCTTCCTAGAATATATATCTTCTTATAAGATTCTAAAAGAGAGACATGAAAAATTAAATGTACCTTCATAGAAGATGATAATTTCAAGTGATATGCCATTGGATTGATTTACTTTTGGATAGAAAATGGTTCCAACCTTTCATAGTCTAATTTATTACATGGCCGCTTGGTCTTGATGTTATATTGAAGAAGCCATAGCTTATTTCTAATATGAAAAGCAGGCAGTTGATTTTTAAATTTATGTACAGATACCTTGTAAATATATTGAGCTGCTTGTAATTAAAGCTTTAAGATTGTTTGGTGTTATGATAGATGCTTTGCAAATCCTTCAGCTACTAGATTGTTATTTTTTTGGCATATTCTACAGATCAAGCTTTGGATGATATCTATAATTGAAATAAAATGATATTTCCTTAATTGAAGTATAAACAATATTATTATATGTAAACTCTATTAATGGTAGATACAAGATCCTGTTGTCTTATTGATAGTTAATACTGTATCATAAACATTGCTTTAAAACTTAATTAACTTATTTTGTTTGGCCATCAATTTGAGAATAAAAAGTGAAAGAAAGTTTAATATCCACCTTCAATATTTCAAAAAGATATTTCTAGAATTTAGATATGAACTGGGATCTTCAATTGGCTACAATATCATCTAATAGGCCATAATATTAATATATATTGTCATAAAAAAGCCTTATTGTTTCTTCACTAGACACAATTTTTTTGCAAAGAATAAAATGAGCCATTTTTATAAATCAATCAACTACTATAAAGATGTTGCCTAATGAATTAAATGGCAATAGATCTATGATGAAATCTATTGAGATAGGACACCATGATTGATTTTGAACACGCAAGGGTTGTAAAAGTCCATAAGGGCGATGTTGAGGATTTTTGGACCATGAACAAATCTTATAAGAAAGCACAAAGTCCTTCACTACCTTCCACATTTGAAGCAACCAAAAATCTCAAGAAATAAGTTTGAAGGTCTTATTAAATCCAAGGTGACTTGCAATTAGAAAGTCATGGCAAGATTGACGAACGCATAGTTGTATTGATCTTTCTGGGATATACAAATGTTCTTTAAAGTATAGAAGGTCTTCATCTAATTTGAACTTATCAGCATTTTCTTTCAAGTGATGCTTGACATCAATGGCCAAAGCATCATTAGTGGTTGAAGCACACACCTCATTCAAGAAATTAAAACCAATAAGCATTGATATAATAGTGGTGCAAAGGCAAAATTGCTCTGGTTTTAACAAAGTTGTATATTTTTGATTAAATGCTACCTTCCCTACTCTTCATATAAGATATGATCTCCTCAATAGAACATCAAATAATCCTTGTTGCTTCCCAAGTCAATAAGTGATAACAAAGTTAAATTAAGATAACAACATATTTAATCAAGCTTGGTGGCAATTAAAAACCTGTGTTGACATAAAATATTTTAAATTCTTGTGATCTGTATATACAATCACAAGATGCATTCCTCCTTCAAAAAAATGATGCCATTTTTTAAAGAATCCATAATAGCAAGAAGCTCCTTATTGTGGATTTTATAATTAATTTTTTCAATAAAGAATTTTTGAGAATAAAATATAACAAGATAGAATTTATTATTTGTACCAATTTGTAAAAGTATGGCCCTTAGTGCAAAATCTAAAGCATCAATTTCCATGAAAAATGCCTTTATAAAATATAAATGCACTAATATTGGGATTATATTAAATATTGTCTTGAAATCTTGGAATATCTTCTCTGCTTGAGGCCTCCATTCTAACTTGTCCTTATATGTTAATTAAGTAAGAAAGGTAACAATTTGAGAGTAATTTTTGATAAAGATCTGATAGAAGTTAGAAAATCCAAGAAAATATTATATGTCTCTTATAGTCTTTGGATAACCGCCTATACCTTCTTGGGATCTATTATCAAATCCTTAGTAGATATAATGTATCTCAAAAATTCCATCTTAGCTTGATGAAATATATATTTCTCTGGTTTAGCATACAAACTTGTATCTCTCAACTTTTATAATATCAACTTGACATGCCCCTCGTGTTTTTCTAGATTTTTTGAGTAGATCAAGATAACATCAAGATAGATGACCACAAACTTATCAAAAGGTGTCACTCATTACATATTGAAAGATAGCAATGTCATGTTGCATAATCTTCTATCTGAAAATATATTGGATATTAGGCTGTGGAGGATTTATTTAAAATTTAATAGATCCAATAATTTAAGAATCCAATAAGTAATTAGTCCTTAATAAAAAAAAACAAATAATATAATGATACCATAAAAGATAATTTTTATCGAAAAAACCTTTTGAAATTAAGATTACACCTCTCCAATATACTATTGTCTTCTAGAGGAGTGCGGACTACCCCCCTCTAGACTGATATGTTTACTTATTGTAATTGATTTTTCTTTGAAAAGAATAGATTATCCCTTTCTTAAGTTATATCACTACATTTTAGAGGTTGCGGATTACCCTCCTCTAAACTAACTATCTCAAAGTATTCCTTTTAGTATAGAAAATACTAACGTCTTATCAATTTTTTCTTTTTTAAGATAAATATACCTCAGGTTAATGGAGATGCATCCTCTCAAATAAAGAATAGAGTGGCAACACTTGCAGATCTTCGAGTCTTATTGGAAACAATACAAGAAGTAATGACATTCTTCCACAATCCAAGAAAAGAATAGCAAATAGAACAAGTATCTGAAGAAACTAAGCAAGAAATGCATAACTTACAATAAAAGATTATTGGATTAAAAGAAGCAAGCAGTAAATAAGCTATGCACACAACTTCTCTAAAAGTTCCAAGGGTTGTCATAAAAGAACCAAAAGCTAGTATGCCTGACAATTTTGATGGAAGAAGATCCAACTTTCAAGGGTTTGTACAACAAGTGCGACTTTACTTACGACTATATCCATCTCGTTACTTGGATGGATTCACTCAAGTCGCATTTGTGGACACCCTTTTATCAAGAAGTGCTTGATCATGATTTGCGCCACTATTGAAAAAGAATTCTCCAATCCTATACAACTTAGAAGCTTTTATGGAGAGATTTACTACTACATTTGGAGACAGTGATCGAGAAAGAGTGGTAGAGAGGAAGATCCAAAATCTACAACAAGGACAATGTTCAGCTGTAATTTATACCGTAGAATTTCAACAACTTACTTATAACCTTGATTGGAATGATAAGGCTTTTATGACTCGATTTCGTTATGGCCTAAAGGATGATGTAAAGAATTTATTGATCACGATGCCAAGAGTTAAAAGCTTAGAGGAACTCATAGCTCAAGCTATTACTTGTGACAATTGCCAATTTGAACTATGACAAGAAAGGCAATCAATTTTTAGCAATACCTATCAAGATACAACTGCTACATCTTCAAGAGTATTGAAAAAGCCATTAACATATCTTGAATCTATGCAGTTTGATACAACTCAATTCAAGCCATTAACACCAGCAGAAAAGACTAAATGTCGATAAGAGAATTTATGCCTATATTGTGGAAGATCCAATCATAAGGCAGCAAATTGTCCAAAGCAAATAAGTCTAGAGAATTCAAGGCACGAGGTATAATATCCAAATTAGAAAGGTTGAAAAACAAAGACGTCCAGCCACAGTAGGGACCTTACAATTAGATGCCCTTAAACCTAAAGTATTAGAAAAAGGTCTTTTTTTACCTTCAGATCCAATATCTTGTTTTATATTTCCTGTATATATAAGAATCTTGAAACAAGAAATTTTTGATAAAGCCCTTTTAGATATTGGAGCCTCAGTATGCTTCATGGATAAGGATTTTGCAACCAAGCACAATCTATTACTTGTAAAGAAGACCCATCTTGTACCAGTTGAAGTCATTGATGGATGAAACCTTGCATCAGGAGATGTTGTCGAAGAAATCCAACCGTTGGAAGTGATACTAGAAGATCAAGTATCACAAATTGTTTTTAACATCATTAGATGTCTGACAAATCCTATTGTCATTGGACTTCCTTGATTTGAGCTATATAATCTTGATATTGATTGAAATACGCGGAAGATTTTTTCAAGATCCACACATCAAAAGAAGAAACGAGGTACTGTTCAATTCTTTAAAGCTAAAGTATTTATGCAAGCAACAAAAAAAGAAGATGTACTTATATTGTATGCTATCCCAATGAAAGATCCAACGGAGCAACTAAAGCAAGAAATTCCTAATCAATATCGCAACTTAGAAGACGTATTTGAAAAAAAAAAAAACAAACATATTATCTAAACATCGTCCTTACGATTGTGTAATCTAATTACAAGATGGAGCTCAACCTCCATTTGGTCCCATTTACAATCTGTCACAAATGGAGCTTATAGCCTTACAAAAATATATTGATGAAAATCTAACCAAGAATTTTATTGGACATTCAAAATTGCCTGCTAGAACTCCTATAGTATTTCTGAAAAAGAAAGATGGTTCCTTATATATGTGTGTTGACTATCGAGGTCTAAACAAGGTAACTATAAAAAATCGCTATCCATTACCATTAATCTCAAGATTATTGGAACAATTAGGACAAGCAAAGATTTTTACAAAGATTGATTTGAGAGGCGCCTACTACCTAGTCACGATTAAAGAAGGAGATCAATGGAAGACATCATTTTGCACAAGGTATGGATATTTCAAGTACAATGTTATGTCTTTTGGACTTAGAAATGCACCTGTAGTCTTCCAACATATGATGAATGATATCTTACGAGAATACTTAGATGACTTTGTAGTCATCTACTTGGACAATATCTTGATCTTTTCTAAGAATGAAGAAGAGCATGAATATCATGTACAGAAGATATTAAAGAAACTACGAGAAAATGGATTATATGTCAAATTGAAGAAATGTTCTTTCCACCAACCATCAGTGGAATTTTTGGAATATATTGCTTCAAAAAATGAGATTTCCATGGATCCAAAGAAGATACAAACTATTATGGAGTGGAAACAACCGTCATCAATTAAAGATGTATAATGTTTCTTGAGAATTGCAAATTTCTACAGAATCTTCATCAAAGATTATTCCAAGATTACAACTCCATTAATGCGACTTATAGGCAAAGACAAATTTATTTGGGATGATAAGGCTGAAGAAGCATTTAAGAAGCTAAAATAATCTTTCATCTCTACTCCTATACTTGTCCACGTAGATCCAACAAAACCATTTATTCTGGAAACGGATGCCTCAGATTTTGCATTGGGATCTATACTCTCTCAAATTGATGATGATGGTCAACTACATCCAGTTGCATTCTGCTCTCAAAAATTTTCAACTGCAGAGATTAATTACAAGATCCATGACAAAGAATTATTGGCAATTGTTGATGCTTTTGAAGAATGGCGCCATTTGTTGGAAGGAGCTCAACACAAGATCATGATATATACCGACCACAAAAACTTGGAATATTTTATGAGTGCTCGAGTTTTAAATCATCGACAAGCACAATGGAACATGTTATTATCTCGATTTGATTTTGTAATTACATATCGTCTAGAAAAACTTCAAGGAAAATTAGATACCCTCTCTCGACGATCATATCTTACACCAAGAATAGGAGACATTGTATTGGATCAACAAAAATCAATCATGTTGAAGCCATCCAATTTGCAATTAAAGACATCGACGATATCTATCTATACAGATACAACTTTCAAGATGGAAATCCAGAAAGCAATAAAGACAGATCTATTTATAAAAAACATCCAAGAATGTTTTAAAAAATGCATATGTAGAAGAAAACAATAATTTCAAATTTAAAGATGGATTGTTATACTTCAAGAATCTCCTATATGTTCCTCCACGACCTACAAGACTTCAAATCCTTTAAGCTCAACATGACCTTCCAACAGCTGGACACTTTGGCTTCAATAAGACCTTAGAATTGATATCAAGAGACTATTGGTGGCCTCAAATGTGGAAATTGGTGAAAGAATTCATCCAATCATGTGAAATTTGTGCACGAACAAAGATTTTAAGACACCAACCATATAGACTTGTGCAACCCCTTCCAGTTCCTAAAGGCCCATGACAATCGTTATCTATGGACTTCATTATAGACCTCCCAATTTCAAATGGAAAAGATTCAATTTTTGTAGTGGTAGATTGTCTTACCAAGATGACACACTTTATCCCATGCAACAAGACTATTTCCGGGGAAGAAACAGCCAAGCTTTTTATTGATAATATTTACCGAATATATGGCCTTTCAATTGATATTATTTTAGATCAAAGACCACAATTTGTATCAAACTTTTGGAGAGGATTATTTCAGCTTTTAAAAGTCAAGATCAACCTCTCATCCGCTTATCATCCTCAAACTGACGGTCAAATAGAACAAGTGAATCAAATCTTGGAACAATATCTTTGTTGCAGTATAAATTACTAACAAGATGATTGGACGGACTTTCTACCATTGGCTGAGGTTGCATACAATAATTCCAAACCTTCTTCAACAAAACAAACTCTATTCTTCTCAAGCTATGGATACCTTCTTAGAGAAGATCCATTCCAAATTGAAGATATAGGAAGCCCTGTTGCAGAGAATCAAGCTACTTATTTAAAAACCATCCTTGAAGATTTGAAATTCTAATTTTAAATAGACCAAGATTGATATAAAGGCTATGCAGACATTCATTGTAAGAACCAACCAAATTTCAAAGTAGGAGATTGTGTCTGGTTACTTTGACGAAATATACAAATAAATCGACCATTACAAAAATTAGACTATCAAAGACTTGGACCTTTTACAATTCTACACCAAATAAATCCAGTAAGTTTTCATCTTGACCTACCAAGTAGCATGCACATTCATCTAGTCTTTCATGTCTCACTTTTAGAAACCTATTATAAATCAAATATTGTTAGAAGAACTATTCCACCACCAGCTCCAATTGAAGTCAATCAAGAGATTGAATACGAGGTGGATAAAATATTGAATTTACGTATAAGATATCGATGATTGGAATATTTCATCCATTGGAAGGGCTATGGAGTTAGCGAAAGAACATGGGAACCCTCAGATAACACTAAAAATGCACCTAAGAAGGTTCGCCAATTCCATCAATAATATCCAAAAAAACCTAGATTCAATGGTCATTAAAGATTTCGTGGACAATAGCATCTCTTGGCTTTTTAATGATGCTTCCTATCAACAACAAAAGACCAATATAAAAAGAGGAGAGCCATGCCAAGACTTGCACTTGTATTTTTTTAGGATAGAATAGATCTTGCTAGAAGCTTATTAGTTATCATGTCAAATCTTTGCGATTCAAGGAAATTACAGGAACAAGAGTCAAAAGATTTTTTTGGCATACAAGCGAGTGGAGAATCATTACAACTTTCACAATCTACTAGATTTGAAGAATATGGACAAGATAAATAAAAGGAGTATCCCAACGTCAAGTAAGGCCACGCTTCGAGTCTTTGGAGATACAGTCTCATCACAAAAATCTTGATTCAAGTGCTTGAGCTTTGATAATACTCCTCGAAGTTGGAAGGGTGATTTCTAGTGGACCAGAATTTATGTTCGGAGGATGTTTTCAAAGTTGCAATGAAGAATAAATTCTTGGATGACATCTTGGTCTAACAGAGGTTGTATCTGGAGGTCATCGACACCATCTCAAAGGTCTTATTGAACCGATAACCAACGAACAAAAGACGGAATATGTTGCTTCTCCACTCCGACAAATTCTAGAATTTTCACGCATATGATTTGATTATCAAATTGCTTTGACTCCTCATAAAACTCGTCGCTAAAAGGGAAGATGATATCACGAACATACTTTAAGCCACTATTAGAATTTTTGATAGTCTTCTAAAACCTTCTATAGCTTTCTAGAATCTTTTAGAATCTTCTAGAACCTTCTAGAATCTTCCTCAATCTTCCAAGACCTCTCGTAGATTTTCCAGAGTCTTCCAAAATCTTCTTCAAACTTCTAGAATATTCTAAGATATTCTTAGGACTCTCTAGAATCTTCTTCAACCTTCCAAGATCTCTCGTAGATTTTTTAGAATCTTCCAAAATCTTCTTCAAGCTTCTAAGATATTCTAAGATACTCCTTAGAAGGTCCAATAGGACATAAGGTCTCATAGTATAAATTAGAGGCAAGACTAAGGAGCACCTCAATCTTACCAACACAAGTCTTGGAGTAATCCAGAGTATTGCCTTGTTCTTGATATTAATCCAGTTTCATATTCTTGATCTAATTCTTGTTCTTGTCCATCTAATTTTTTGTTCTTAAAGTTATTCTGGTTTTGATTTCTTCTCCTTAATTCTTTATTAACTTGCTAACTTGCATCTTTAACAAAAAGGTTCAAATTGCCAGAAAACCTTTTAAAACCTTATTTACTTGCAAAGACTTATTTCTTCTTAAACTTTAGAATTCAATAATTCTTGATCCAATTATTAAATTTATATAAAATTATCTTTTAAGTATAGACAATTCTCTTAAGCTTTATTACAAAAAAGAATTTGCTATAAATTTATTGTTGATTGTCTAATATCTTAAAAATACAAACAGGTGCTTAAAATCCTAACTTAGACACCTTCGAGCACTATTTCCATTATGTCTCACAAATCCAAAATCCTAATACCACAAAGTTTTTGCACATAGTCTTGTGACATAAATATATATACTCTTGTAAATATTGAGCTAGAAATCTATTAAATTGCATAAGGTATAGGTCAAATTATAACCACTAGTTAAGCAAGGTCACTTACTGCCTTTAGTTTATAAGCATTGACTTCAACTCCCACTATCTCCTTCATCCTAGCTTGGATTTTATCAAGCCTTATATAAAAAATATAGGTGAAAAAGTGTTCTTTTTAACCTTGGCCATTAATTATCTATGGCTCTTTGTATATACAAGTTATGCTCAAAAGAGTGACAATAGGTACAATTTTTATACCTTAATTTTGAAGGTTTATATCTCTTTCATAAAAAGTCCAAATCACACAAAATCTGTACTGAAACCATATTGAAAAATCCAAATTTGTTAATCCTAGCCTTTGATGTTTGATTCCTTTTGAAAAACAAATCCTAATTCCTAATAAATCCTCAAGCAGCCTCCTTGGAGCCCATTGGGCATGATTTTTGGCCAATAGGAATAGAGACTTCTATCATCCATCTCCATTCATCTGTATAGATGGCCTAACTATCCTCCTTTTATATTAAAAATTCCTTTCTAATTCTTTTTCTTATAAGATTTACATAATATGTGTTCTAAATATCAAATAAAAGAAGTAAATAAGATCTTAAGGATCACCAATGTCTAATAAAGGTGACTTAAGATATATAAAAGTTATTATCAATATAAAACCAAGCTCAAAATTACTATCAAAGAAAAGAAATAAGGTTATATAAATCTCAATTATAACCTTTTTAATGGATCCTTTCTAAACTAGCAAGCTAATCATATCCTATAACCAATAAAATTTATTATTATAACTTTCACTTAACTATATAATGAATTGTACATTTAATATAGATGTATAATTTTTTCACATGGTAGCTGAATCACAACACGATAACATTTAGAAAAGGCATCGGACAGACCTTATTGTTTTTCTGGCCGATAGGTGATAATAAATTCAAATCTTGACAAAGACATATTCCAACAAGCTTGACAACGATTCAACACACATCCTCACATAAAATACTTAAGGTACTTGTGATTCATATATACGGTGACTAGATTAGAAGCACCTTCTAGAAAGTGATGCCATTCTTAAAAAGAATCCACAATTACAAGAAATTCTTTATCATAAAATTTGTAGTTGATTTCTACTACTCAAAATTTTTTAGAATGAAAAGCTACTAGGTGGAGTTTGTCATTTGCTCCCATTTGTGACAATACCACCCTCAAAGCAAAGTTTGATGTGTTTGTTTCCATAAAAAATGCCTTGGAAAAGTTGACGCGATATAAGATTAATGCAGAAGTAAAAGTTGTCTTCAAAGCTTTAAATGATGCTTCTACTTCTTTGCTCTACTCAAGTTTGTCCTAACAAGTTAAGCGTGTAAGTGGAGCTGCAACTTGCAAAAAGTTCTTGATAAAAATTTGATAGTAATTGGCAAATTCTAAAAAGCATTGCACATCTTGTACTGTTTTTGGAATCTTTCAATCTATGATTGCTTAGAATTTCTTTGGATCCATTTTGAAACCATCATTTGAAATGATGTATCCTAAAAAGTCAACTTGAGTAGTGTGAAATACACACTTTTTCATCTTAGCATATAACCCTGCATCTCTAAGTTTTTGTAATACATGACAAACATGAAGTTCATGTTCTTCTGTATTCTTAGAATAGATTAAAATGTCATCTAAATAAGAAACAACAAAATCATCAAGAAACTCACAAAATATGTTATGTATAAGATGTTGAAAAGCAGTTGGTGCATTTATAAGTTTGAAAGGCATGACATTATATTCAAAATGTCCATACTTTATTTGAAATATAATCTTTTATTCATCACCTTCTTTGATGTGCACTAAGTTGTATACTCCTCTTAGATCAATTTTTATATAAAACTTATTTTACTTCAGTTGATTTAGAAGTCCAGGTATCAGAGATAGAGGGTATCTATTTTTGAAGGTAATCTTATTGAATCCTCGATAATCTACACACATCGGTTGTCGAGGTAGAGAGAATCCCCCTTGAGAAAACAGTGTGTTCCTAACTACTATTAGAATTAGTAGAGAACATGAGAGGAAGCCATGTAAGTATCTTATATACTTGCACAATACTTATTCAAGCTTCTTCATAATACTTATATCATACTTGCTCAAATATAAAATATAATCTTTTATATAATATTTGTAGAGATATAAAGTATAATCCTTTATATAATATTTATAGAAATATAAAATATAATCCCTTATATAATACTTATAGAAATATAAAGTATAATCTCTTATATAATACTTATAGAAATATAAAGTATAATCCTTTGTATAATACTTGTAGAAATATAAAATGTAATTTCTTGTATAATACTTCTAGAAATATAAAATATAATTCCTTGTATAATACTTGTAGAAATATAAAGTATAATCTTTTATATAATATTTATATAAATAATTATACAAATATTTTATATAATACTTGTATAAATATTTAATATAAAAACAAGTATATATATTTATATAATATGTATAAGGAAAGTATATATATACTCAAATATACCTCAAAATACAACCGCATATGAGGAATACAAGTTATACAACTAGCTGAAATTATATAAATCATTAAAAATTCATCTATATGTTGAATCAAACGTGCTTATAGTCTACGGAAAGAAAATAACACATTGTAAAACATATAAAAATTTCACAAATAGAAGTCTTACCATTTAAAAGCTATGGCTAAATGAAAAAGGCACTAAAAATTCCCAGCAAAAGCAAAGGCAGTAAAGCTAAGTTCTCTCTTTGAGATCAATAGAGCAATCATATGGATGATGTTTCATTAGAATGTCTGCATTCTTCTTCTCAAAAATGTCTTAATAATCTTGATATTGACTTGGAATGCCACTTGAAGTCCTTCCACCATCAAAAATGGGTGTAGCAAAAATAGCAAAAGATAATCTTTCTTTTATTTCATTTATAAAAGCTTTTACATCTATAAATATAGATTTTCTTATATTAGGCTTATGATTTATTATTTAATTTATGGAATTCTTATTAATGCTTTAAGAAAAATCAAGTCTATAAGAAATCCAATTTATTTGAAGGTTATACTTTTTTAGCCATGATAAACCTAAAATGACTGGATTAGATAGAAATTTAATTTTATTAAAGGCTACACAACTATTATGACCATCCATTGTTACTTTTATAAGAAGGATTTCATGAGTAACATCTCCAGAAGATAACGTGCGACCATCTATAATTTCTACATGTATGGATTTAGTTTTTTGTATTGAAGGTCTTCTATAACTTTTAACAAAATTTTTATTTAAAAAACATATTAAGGCTCCTGAATCTAGTAAGGCATAGGTTTTGTGATTTTTAGGTTTCAAATAGACATCTATTATAAAACAAGGAGAGGGTTCTGAAAAGAGGATAGGACCTTTACTAGAAGTTGTACAAGATTCTAGCTACATGGTCCCTATTGTAGCTAGACAAATTTATTTTTTGACATATTATCTTTTTTGACAACCGTACTCTTCATTTTGTAGTTGTGTCATTTTTTTGGGCAATGCTAAGTAGTGCGCTTAGGTTCTCCACAATATAAACATAATCCTTCTTGATGATGATAAATCTTTTCTTGTTCAGTAAGAGGTTTAAAATGTGCTGTGTCAATTTGCATGTCTTCTACTTCTGAATGTACATATTGAAAAGATGTTGATATTGTCATTGTATTGTAGTAACATTGGGGCTCCCTTATGCAGCTCTTCAATCAAAATTCAAAAAGCTGATTATTACACTTCACAACAAAATCAATTGCTTGATTCAATGTCTAAGAATCAAATAAGTTGAGCATCACTTTCTTTACTTCATATTGTAATCCATTCAAGATACATATTATAATCTTTTTAAGAAAGGATAAAAACCATGATAAAGCAGAATCTGACACTAATGTTCCAATAAACCTGACTTGTGATCCTTAGATTGGATAACTTTGGAATTGAAGTTCAATCACTAGTTATACTTGATTGATGAATCCTTGAAACTTAGATATGGTGCCATCAAATTTCTTCGGCAAACTAATTTTTAGTTCTTTGATACTTGAATGGTGTTCAATCATAAGTAAAGTGGTATTGTTCAAAGGAACTTGAATCATCTCTATATCTTTACTTCTTGCTAATCTTGTTACTCCTTGTGGTAGTGCATTGAATTGATATATTGTGAGCAATAATTCTCTCATTTTCTTTTGTATTTGTGCCACTGCATTCTTCATTTTAGCAAGCTTTGCCATGATATTACAATAAAAAAGGAAAAAGGTATCTATTCTCACTACAAAATAAAACACTCAAGAATAAAATAAAAATTCTAAGAACAATATGAATTTAGAAGTGAATAATCCACAACTTCTAATATGCTTAAGTCTTATCAAGAGAAAGGGATAATCCACTCTTAATCAAGAAGAGACAAAGCTTTGATATTGTAACTTCAGTCTTGTTAATTTGCCAAGGATACAAACTAAAACAGATGCATAAGTTAGTATATAACTATGTCAAAAGAAAATAACAAGATAGAAATAAAGAAGTATGTATATTCAAGAAGAAACTAGAATGGCTATTATCAAAGACTAAAAAAATACATGAGACTCTTGAACTAGACTAGAAGCAAGAAAGGAGTTGACAAGACTTATAAGTCATGTGTTAAACTTGCAAGACAAGTTTCTTATATGTGTGCCACATATTTAGCTTGTTTTTCAAGCTACCATCACATACGATACATGGCTAGGTTGTTCTACAAGCTACCAACATATATGACATGTGGCTAGTTTGTTGATCAAGTTTCTAATCTACCAATCACTTATAGACATGTATAAAGTGATTCCATGTCTATGAAGCTTCTAGAAAGTTTTTCTATAAGATATTGTCAAATTAACTTATTTTATCTACTTCTATTAATTAGATAATTTTTGAAATAAATCTTGTATCCGTGACATTAGCTTTCATAATTAAAATAACTTTCCATAGTTTCCTTTTTACTTATAAATATGCACGTTGGCAAGTATTTAAAACCTTAGCCTCAAATCAAATTATAAATCTATGTCCATTTGAATCATCTTGACCTACAATCCATTTAAAAGTAATTGGACTAGTATCCATTGTAAGAATCCCTAGTCTATTGCACTTATAATCAACTTTTCTTAACATTAGAGGTGATGTCAATAAATCCTTCAATCTCTATATTGCTTTAATATATTTTTCTTTCCATTTAAATCGATAATCTTTGTGTAATAATTCATACAATGGATGTACTATGTGAGCATACTGAGGAATCCAAATATGATAAAATACACATGCATCCAAAAATCTTTGCATCTCTATTAAAAAACTACAATCATCTTTCATTCTTCCAATTGCATCAATCTTAGTTGGATCCGGTTTCCTTCCATAAAATCCACATAAATATCTAATAATTATGACTTCTTGTATTCCAAATATAAACTTTATATTTGATAATGTTATTGTAATATAATTACTTATAGTATGTAAAAATTAGTTAAAATATATTTTATGTTTATGAGTCTAGATGTGTGTTAGAATGGTTAGTAAATTAAATTAAAAATGGTTGATAGAAGAAACTTTATTTTATTTTATTTTATGTTTACTTGTTTTGATTATGGTATTTAAAAATTATAAGATCTAAATGTTTAATATGAAGTCTTGAGAGAAGGTAGGAGCCTAAGGATAAAAATTTAAGCTAGTAGGAGGCTAATTGGAAAGGATGAAATCAAAGCATGGTCGGATGAAGGCAAGGAATGGAGAACTTCATCCCTATTGGTCGAATACCATGCCCAATGGACTTTGAGGAGGCTGTCTATAACCTTTATAAGGATTTTGGCGACTTCAAGGAGGGCATTAGAAAATCAAAAGCTAGGGTTGTAAAGTTTAGGATTTTGGCTACAATTTGTGTACAAAAATTTGAGGATTTGGAGTTAGGATAAAGAAGTTATAGCCGTTTGAAGTTAAGATGTCAATTTGAGACATACTTTTACTCTTGTGAGTATAGGAGGAGTTATACAATAGCTTTTGGAGATCAAAAGATAGGGCTAGAATGGAAATTTTAAGACCTACATCTTTTATGAAAGAATTGTTGCATTTGGAGTTTATATAAAGGAGCTATATGGAGTTGAAGGTGACACTTCCAAATCAAAGGCAATAAGTAAGTGATTTTGTTCATAGTAATGATTTAGAGCCATAACTTGAGTTTCTACACAAATTTTTGGCTCAAAAGTCTTGGAAAATGTAACATTTTGTATTAAAAAGCTATACATACAAATTTCGTGGCATTTGAACTTATAGTTTGTGAAGAAATTTGTATGCGGGTGTATAAAGACAAGGATTTGAAGCAATTGTTAGGATTTTCAAGATATCTCAAGATTTGCAATGAATTTGCAGTTGAAATTTGTTGTAAAGGTTGATAAGAATATATCAGTACCTCATGTAAAATTTTACTATGTTTAGACAGTTGGATCAAGAGATATGATGTGTTGAAGTTTGGAAAAATTTCCAGATAAGGATATATAAGATTTTAGAGGATTTCACCATATTTTGGATGTTGTTGGTTACTTGAGGCTTATGTATTTGATGTAATTGCTCCAAAAAGGAAAATATATATATAAACTTAGAGCTTTCTTTATTTTGAAGCTTAATTGAGAAATTAGTGACAGCCAGAAGCCTAGCGCATTCTTGAGGCAAATTCTCTCTATTCCAATGTAAAATAAACTTCTTCAAGGCAAGTCAATATCTTTTCATAATCTTATATATGATCAATAATATACTTTTGATATCCTCTTTTATCTAAATTTTCATCCTTGTTTTTTTCTTTACACCCTTTTATAGGAACATCATCTAGAAAAGGCATAGTCTTTTCAAGAATAAAATCTTTCAATACCCTGTTCATCCCATTCATCATATGTGCTATTGAATTGGTAGCACCTTGAGGAAGAGCATTCATTCTAATTAGTCTAAGCAGTGTTCTCATCATTGTCATGTCTCTACTTTCCATTGCAAGTTGAAATTGGTCATAGCCCAAATATAAATCACCTATTAAATAGATTGTCCTTCTTGCATATGCTTCAACAAATTCATCTACTATTAGTCCAATTCTTATATTTCTGATAGTCACTGCATTTACTAGTTGCATATCTTGAATAAATTGTAATGATCCAATTTTCTTAGGCACTGTAAACCATTGACTAGAATATGATGCAAAAGAAGGCTCCAGAATCATCATTTTTATTTTTTCTTTCAATAATTCTACTAAATTTGGAAAATATATCCTTAGTATTGGAATTGGCCTCAAATTTTAAAATACATGTAATATAGTGAAAATAACCATGGAAGTTACAACATTTAAATCCACACATCTAATTTTATTAAATTCAAAGACAAATATTTTACCTCGTTTTGCTAATATTTCTTTGAAGTACTCAATTTCTTCTAGCAATAAAGAACCATCAGATTCAATCTTTAATTCCTCAAAAGTCTCTTTCGTGAACTTATGTCTAATATTCCTCATATCCCTTAAGCTCTTTTTCCTTGATGTTTTTTCCATTTGTTCTTTAGAATCTTTTGGCAAAGATCCAATAACAGGTTTCACCTTTTTGTCTACTATTTTATATTTTGTTTCAACTATAACCTCCGATGCTTGAAAAGATTTAAGTACAGAATATATTTTCCTAGAATGAATTTGTACAACCTTATTATCATCTCCTATTTCAATTGATGCAATAATTTTCAAAGAATCATCCAATCTATTTTCTTCATAAACATCAAAAATCCTTCAATCATCTTCTAACATCTCCAATTCATATAATTCCTTTTCAATATTATATAGTCTTTTTTTCTTTTCTTTTTTTTAAATCTATAACTTTTGTATATATAATACTTTTATTTTTTAAAATATCAATAAAATCTGTATCAAAGGCAATTACATCTTGCAAGAGTACCTCCTCTTCTGTACCTCCATAATCGTGCTTTATAGTGGTACTCCTCAAAAATCTGTAAATTATTCATCAACTCTTGACAATGGATTCTCTCTCAATTTTTCTCAATTGCGTTCATGATTTGGAAGCACAGTCAAAAATTGTACTAATCTTTTCTCATCTTTACTACAAATGCGTGCATAAGCTGAACCATCATCAAGTACTTTTGTTTCTATTCAAGTTGCTATAATATATAATTGTCCCAAAATAAGAAGATAAGATGTTACATCTTGAACAAAAAAAAATTTATTCTATTATAATATCACCAATCCGAATTTTCACATCCGAGCAAGCACCATACAATTTACTTTATGTATTACTAGCTGCCCGTATTACCCATCCATGCTCCATATCAATCGGCTATTTTTGCTTTATATAAAGATCCTTAGACATAAGATTAATTTTCAAACCATGATCAATTAAAATAACAACTAGCTCATTCATATGTCCAATGCTTACTAATGCCTCTATAGTTGCTCTAGTCTAATGCTTTTGAGTATAATGATTCAAAATTTCTTTCTTTTTGTCACTTGGATCATCAAAATATGTTCTTTAATTATAACTCCTTCTTCTATTTATTGATTATTTGTAACAATTGTTAATTTCATCTTCTTCATCCTCACATACATGTATATCAATAGTATGATTTGATCCAGCTTCATCCATTAATTGCCTTTTTCCACTTAATACTACCAATAATGACATCATAAAATTATTTCTTTGTAATACCTAAAATCTCCTTCAATATAAATTCAACTTTAGCATTGACCACATGTTCTTTAAGTATCTCCTTTAAATCTGTTGCTATTTTAATATCAGAGAAAAGTTTGTAAGTTGTTGACTTACCTTTCTTTTTTAAGTCTTTGATTTTTTCTTAAATGATCTTGAGGCATCTTTTGTTGATAATTCTTATGAAGCCATCTGACAAGTCTTATCTCTTCAAATTTGCCTCTTACAAGAACTTCCTTTTCTTATCTCATTAGAATCTTATCTTCTCTTTTCTTCTATCAAGGCTTAATGTTGACTCTTGACAATATAGATATGCATTGACAAAGCTTCTACAGAATCCTTTTAATCTATAATTCCACAAATTATTGCAATGGTCCTCAATAAAGCTTCTCGTGGCATCTTCTTTTTGTACATCATAGAAATGGCAGAAGACCAAAGTCCACTTCGTTCAATACTTTCAAAAAAATCTTGGTTGCCATTGCCATCTATCCCAGCACCGTAACTTGTAACTTCCATCATTGCAATACCATTTGCTGCCAAATAATCCTTAACCAATGCTTTCATACATCTTTTATTAAAGTTAGTTTGAAAAAAAAATCACCAGTACATTTCAATGTCACTTTTCTATCTTTCCAAAAAATAATATCTTGTTGTATCATTTTATTGAATTCACTACAATCGTTTCAAGAATAAGAATCATCATCACACCAAATACACTTTTGCACATATCCTTACTTAAAAGTAGCTTTTGAATTCATTGTAGAAGTCTTCTCCTCAAGCCTTGCAAGTTTAATTTAAAGATCTTGCATTCCGTGAATAAATTCTTCCATTTTCACATCTTCTTTCTTTGATGTAGTTATTGAAGGTTGGACAATAGGTATTGTTGATCGTGAAGTAGGTACTTGAATTTTAGGTACTTGCACAATTCTTTGAATACCAACCCTATCCTTTTTTCTTTTTCTTTTTGAAAGCAATCCCACTGCATCTTCAACTTCTTTCTATTTTATTATCAATCCTTTATTCTCTTCTTTATCTTCAAGAAGAATCTCTAATCTCTCTTGCAATTTTCTATCAATTGCTTGAAGAAATAATTCAACCTTGTTTGATCTCAAGGTTATCTTTTCTACTTTTGATAACCAAGAATACTGCCTCTTAAATTCCCTAAATAATTTAATAGCTTACAATTTCTTATTAAGGCTCTCAATCCATTCCTAAAATGATTTCTTAGTGATCCGATCAGAGTCTTCCAAGAAATACTCATCTCTTAATGTGTACAAGAATGTCTCCCAAGAATTTCTACATTGTTTCATAATTGACTTTACATATTTTCTTATCTTTGACATTGTAGTAAGTTCAAATAATAAAATCATATCTTTTTTAGAAACTCAATTCAATTCCATTTTCTACACATAATATTTTAAATATTTAGAAATATCTCTTTCATCAAACTGGTCGATCTTGTTAACCACTGCTTGCAAAGCTTTGATTGCCAAAGCCTCCTTGCGACCATTGTCCAATTGCTGTTGCATAAACAATATAAATGCTTGAAACATACTTGTGGTATTTGGATCCAGATACATACCTTGTCCACTAGAAGAAAATCCATTTGAAGCTCTACTTGAAGATCCACTTGAAGCACTATCTAGAACTCCATCAAAAACTCTAAAATCTACTTTCTTGCTTTCTTGCGCCATTAATTATAAATAACCAAAATAAAATCCAATATCTTCTATCCCAAACTTTCATGTTAAGTTCACCACTTATATTGTATTACGTATTATCCTGTTTGAGAATGCGCCAGGTACTTGGCTGTAGAGGGTGAAATTGCAATTCATATATACCTAAGAATCTTTAACAGGTTTTGTCTATATAAGAAGAATATGATTTGAATAACAATATGAGAGTGCTTAAGTCAATACAAAGTGCTTAAAAATATTCTTCTTGGTAACTTCATTCACATATAAACCATAATTGCTTTGTTACTTGTCATAATCAAGCAACTAGGATTTTTCTTGGAAGTCTTAATCTTAGTTAGTGAAATTAAGTAAGCTCTAAATCTTAATCTAACCATTAACTTGGTGTGAAATTTTTCATACAAATGTAAATATAAGTCTTCTATATGCTTAGAAAGTTTCAGTCCAATCTAACTTATACATTGTTAAAAATTCACCAAAAATTGCACTAATGTCACTCGGTCGCTAATTTAAAAGTTAATATGGATATTCTAGCAGCAATTTCTCTTTCTTCAACTATTAACTTCAGTTAAAAATTGATAGATAGCCTGCCCTTTAAGTCTTCTAATATTATGCCAAATTTCATCTTGATTCAACTAATAGATCTTTAGATATTGCAGAATTCCTAAACAATCCTGAATTGCCAATTTTTGGTACCTCTTCATATTAAAGATCATGTAAACTCTCATTGCTCCATTAGATTGTTACAAATTTTTATTTAATCTTAACACACTCAATCATCCATACATTGTCAAATTTTCAACTATAGATATTACTTAAATTGCACACAATAGCTAAAAGTACTAGTGCTAATTTTATTGCATAAAAACTTAACCTCCAATACAAACCTTGATTTTAGATAGCAATTAGTAAATCTTAATATAGAAAGTTAATTGAAAAGTTTCTTAGTTAATAGATGGAGCTGAAAAAGCTTCGTATTTGATAGAAGCTCCTCAAGAAGCTTCTTAGTTTAATAGAAGCCGCTCAAGAAGCATCATAGATAAAAGTATATAGGGATCAAGGCTAAAGAGTTTTTTAGTCTCAACAATGCATCTCTTCTAGCTTATCTTTCTTGATATTGTTTAAGTACTCATATGTTTAATTTAAATTTTTGTTGGTTACTTCTTAAAACCTTGTCCTAATTCAAGTCTCTTGTTTTGTATTCTTGTGTCCTTGACACCTATAGAATATTGTAGAAGGTTTTGTGAACTTTTAAAGTGTATATTCTTAATAAGACCTTTTTATAATTGATATTATAGAAGTTATAATTTCTAAAGCCGTTAGTAATATTATTTCTTTTCAACATCTTTACAAAACATCCATTCTTATCAACTTGTACCTTACAACCATGTGAAATAAGTTTGCTCATTAAAAAAAGTTTTTCTTCATTTTAGGCACATATAAATTTTTTTTTAATTTGACCTTCTTGATTTTGTCATTTATAACAATCTCTACAATAGTAGAATCCATTCTAATTATTTATACTATGCCATTATCTCCCAACCAAATTCTTGTTGTTGAAATCTCTTCATAAGTGTCAAATAAACACTTATATGGAGTTATGTGTTTGGTGCAACCTGAATCAACAATCCACTTAGACATGGCAATCATATAAGTACCTTCATTTGTTATGAATATATAATCATTTCTTTTATATTTGTCATATATATTATTAGTATTTTTTAAATTTCTTTTCTTGGCCTTATAGTAATTTTATACAAAGTAACATGGTTTTTTATAAATGAAGCAAATTTTTATATTGGTTGGAATAGTTATTTTTATCTTGTCTTGAAAAGAAAGTTGAATCTTCACTTTGATACTCCTTTTCTTTCCTTTTGATCACTTTATAGGCAAGTCTTGCTGTAACATAGTCCAATATGAGTTCTTTGATCTTGATGGATTTCAATGCTACAATTAGATACTTGTAAGACTTTGGAAGGCTCATAAGTAAGATTATAATAATATCACCATCATCTAAAGGTTTGTCAACAATATCTAATTGATTTGCAAGAGTAATTACTTTGTTGATATGAGCTATGAGATCATCACCTTCTTCTATCCTTACTATTAAGAACTTTTTTTTAATCCATAGAATGTTGAAAAGGTTCTTGTTCTCATAAATGTTGTAAAGAGCCTTCTATGCTTCTATTAGTCTATTACATGAAATAATGTGAAAAAAGTTGGCTTGATCCAAATTGGTAGCAATCATACCAAAAGACTTTTTTTTATGTTTAAAGCCTTTTTTTTCTTTAATATCAACATCTATGCTTAGAGGATCTTCACTTTCATCTATAATATTCCAAAGGCCTAAAGAAGCTAATAAAAGTTTTATTTTCTTCTTCCAATGATAGAAATTCTCTCTTCTAAACTTTTCAATGACATTCAAGTCTTCATCTTCATTTGAAACCATATCTAAAAAAGAAATGTATCAAAAAAATTTAAAAGGAGGAGTCCTTAAGTTCTCAAAATCAGTAAGAAGGTGTTGTTGTTTTAAAATCCCAAAATATCTTCTTTGTAAATAAAGAAGTGGTTTCATTTTCAAAACACTCTTAACTTCACTTTTAAGACTTTTCACAAGTCTTATGAAGTGTATAAGTATCTTGTATCAAATTTGCTACTCCAAGATCAGTGCTATATTTACAAATCACTTCTCAATACCATAATAGATCTATTAAGTACTTTAAGCTTCTTTAATACATGAAACTACATAGTTAGTCTATCAAAGATCTAATTTAGCAAGAATATATAATACTATTAATTTTAAAAACATCACTTCAAGATATAAAATAAATCCCAAATTCAAAATGCACTTAACAACAAGTATATGCAATACAAGGTCTAGTTTTAGATTTAAAGATGAAAGTTAGGAATTTCCAAACCTTAATATTAGCAATAATAAAATTATCTACCCCTCACAAACATAAAGACTATATAGAATTTTAAAATTTACAAGCAAATGTAAATAGGCCTATAACCTATTGAAGAAAAAGAACTAAGAAGTTCCATATGAGGATAAATTTTCACCCTTCAATCCAAATTATAAGATGGCCTTATTTAAGAGTTTCTTGTAATTGGTGGTGTGAAGTGAAGGAAACAATTAACAAAACCAACAAGAAGAACAATCTACAAAACAAGCAGAATAAATAATTTCAAACAAGTGGACAATTCAAACTATGTCACAATCTGTTCATTATATTTTCATCTAATAAAAAATATAAATATAAATATAAATTATATTTTTATTTAGATAATTTTTTTATCTTTCTAATGGTATAAAAAACATGTAATTTCAAATTATTATGAATAAGTTATGATAATCCAAAGATAGAAGGTAAATAATAAAAAAATATAGTTGAAAATTTTTACCTCAAGGATAATTTGCTTAAAAGATCATGAGTTCAAACCTCACCAAGGATCATAAGTAGTGTATAAGAGTGTCCTAGAGGGGCCACAAGGCCTTAGTCTTATCCTCCTATCTACATCCAAGGTGCCACAACCCATATAGGACTTGTGCACCTCCCTTCCTACAAGGACTACATTAGCTACTGGTCCTCCTATTTTCTACTAGTAAAACTCTTTATTTTATAATTTTGACTCCACCATGGTGTTTGAAAATATCCAATTAGCTGAGGAATCTTGTATGGCCTTCAAATCTTATTCTAATTCTTCATAATGGCTCCCAAGGTGGTAAAACTCATTTTTACCAAGGTCTTCAAAATTATTCTAAAAATTCCTAAAAAGTTCTAAATAAATTCTAAATAAATTCTAAAAATTCTTATAATATTTATAAAATAGTAATATCTATTTATAACTATTTTATTCTACTTTGGTGATTTTTATAATAATAAAATTAATTTAAATCAACTAAAAATCTTATTTTTTATGTAAATAATTAAGAAGACATGAGATTTCTTTCTCATACTACTTCTACTTACTAAATAATATTTATGTATATTTAATAAGTAGTACATAAAGTTAGAAGGTCAATGTAGATATTAGTCTTAATAATTAAATACTAATTGTTATAATTAAAAAAATACTAAATTAACTAAGATAATTGCGTCTAAGACTTACTAAGATCCTATTTCTTTCTCACTAATACTATTCTCCTTCATTTAGTATCATCTAAACACATCTTCACTTACAATTGTAGTTTTGGTTCTCTAAATGTATTCTTTTATCCTAAAATAATTAATGAGTAAATTTGATGACTCACATTCCAATACTTAGCATCAACAAGGGTTGTATATAAAATGAAGTGTGGAATAAGATAACTTTCATTTTCAACTCCTTTTACTTATAGGTGGTGGTTATTGCCCTAATAGACAACTTCCATCCTTTCATTCTTATATTCATCAAATCTATCATTAAGACATCTTTTTACATCTCACTTATCATTAAAATATTTATTAATATATTCTTTATGCTCTTATCTACTCTCGAGGCCGTTATCATAATACGTGCAAATTTGTTCGAGAATGCTCCGGGCACTTGGCTATGGAAGATAAAAAGGAAATACACAATTACAAGATCCTAACAACTCTAATAGAATCCTAAACAACTTCTATTAAATCTTAACACTATTAATCAAACTTTGATCCAATCTTTAAAAAATCACAAAAGAAGAGTAAATGAATCATATATTAATTATAAAAAAAATAATATATAAAATACTAAAAATAGAAATCTTAAAATCCTAAGTCATATCTTGTTCAAATCCTTAGTCAAATCCTATTCAAACCATAGATTAAATCCTAAGTCAAAACCTAAGTCAAACCCTAAGTCAAATCCTAAGTCAAACTTTGATCAATTCCTAGTCAAAATCTAAGTCAAATCCTAAATCAAACCCTAGATCAAATCCTAGATCAAACCCTATTCAAAATCTAAGTCAAATCCTAAATCAAATCCTAGATCGAACCCTATTCAAATCATGGATCAAATCCTAAGTCAAGCTCTGGTCAAACCCTAGTCAAAACCTAAGTCAAATCCTAAGTCAAATCCTAAGTCAAACCCTATTCAAATCATAGATCAAATCCTAAGTCAAGACCTAAGTCAAATCCTAATCAAAACCTAAATCAAATCCTAAGTCAAACCCTGATCAAATCCTAACCCTAATCAAATCCTAAATCTTAAATCAAATCCTAAATCAAACCCTAAATCAAACCTTAATCTTAAATCAAATCCTAAATCCTAAACCAAATCCTAGTCAAATCCTAAGCCAAATCCTAGGTCAAACCCTATTCAAATCTTAACCCTAATCAAATCCTAAATCTTAAATCAAACCCTAAATCAAACCCTAAACCAAATCCTAAAAAAATCTTAAACCAAATTCTAACCAATTCAAATCAACCTTAGGAAAAATTAGAATCTCAATATCTGTTGATTAGATTGTTGATCTTATTTAAAACTTTGTACACCTTTCAATCTCTTAGTGTCATGGACATATACATAGTTACCTATATGATCAGATAGAATTAGATAAAAGAAAGTAAAAGCAGGTTAATTCTATAATATCTTTAGAGAAACTTCCTAGAAACTTCATAGATGCTGCTTTGACTTTATAAGTGTCCATAGTAGACTTTTGGATTAGAAACTTGGTCAATAAGTTAGCCACATGTCGCACATGTTGGTAGCTTGAAGACCAAGCTAAATACGTGGCGAACATATAGGAAACTTGCCCTGCAAGTTTGACACGTGTCTTGCAACTTGGACACGTGTCTTGTAAATTGGACACGTGTTGGAGGTCCTATAGAACGTCGCCACTTAGCTCTTAGGTAGATAGTATAAATAGAGACAAGAGTGAAGCCTTCTTCATTCTTGTCAACTCCTTTCTTGTTTCCAGTCTAGTTCAAGGGTCTCTAGTTTTCTTGTCTTTTGGCATTAGCCATTCCAGTTTCTTTTTAATATATATACTTCTTTATATTTATTTCTTTGAGAGAGGTCTCACTTGTTTATTTGACTTCATCCAGTTATTGTCCTTGACAGATTGACAAGAGTACACATACAGTATCAGAGCTTTGTCTTTTCTTGATTAAGAGTGGATTACCCCTTTCTCTTGATAAGACATAAGCATATTAGAAGTTGTAGAGTACCCACTTCTAAACTGATATTGTTTCTAGAATTTTTTGTCTTTTGAGTGTGTGTTCCATATTTCTTCAAGTAAGAGTAGACATCTTCCTTTCTATTATATTATCATGGCAGAACTTGCGGAAATGAAGAGTGTAATGGCACAAATGCAAGAGCAAATGAGAGAACTAATGCTTGCAATGCATCAACTCAGTTTACCACCACAAGGAGCATCAAGATTAGCAGGAAGTGAAGATGTAGAGATGGTTGGAGCTACGTCAATATCTACACCAAACCATGCTACCTCACCGATGATGGAGCACCGTTCAAACGTTAGAGAACCAAAAATCAGTTTGCTTGAGAAGTTTGATGGCACAAGATCTAAGTTTCGAGGATTCATCAATCAGGTACAACTGGTGATCGAACTTCAACCTCAGAGTTATCCTACGCAAGGATCTCAAGTTAGGTTTATTGGAACGTTACTTTCGGGCCCTGCCTTATTGTGGTTTTCATCTTTTCTTGAACGACGTGATCCAATATTGGATAATTTGGAGGCATTTTTTGCGGAATTTTGATCGATGTATGGAGAACATGATGCAATTCGTGTTGCAACCAACAAGATTCGCATCCTACGACAAGGCAATCGATCAGTGTCATTATACGCTTCACAATTTTGACAACTAGCAACCGACATCAAGTGGGACGATGCTGCACTAATCAGTCAATTTCTCTACGGATTACAATATGAGATAAAAAAGTTAATGCTCAATTTACCCGATCCTCAGACATTGAGTCAAGCAATTGATTTTGCTGTGAAGTGTGACAATCGACTTTTTGAGTTTCGATCCGAGAGTCGTACAAGGGAGCCTCAACGTTATTATTCAATGGCAACATCAACATCCTCACAAAACGTACATTCAGAAGTAGAAGACATGCAAATTGATGCGGTACGTTTTAAACCTCTTACTGAACAAGAAAAGATTCGTCGTCGTCAAGAAGGATTGTGTTTATATTGTGGAGAACCTAAGCACACTGCTCAACATTGTCCAAAGAAACGTCGCAACTACAAAATGAGGAGTACGGCTGTCAAAGAAGACAACATGTCGGAAAACGAATTTGTCCAGCTACAATAGGGACCGTGCAGCTGGAACCCTATACAATTCCCAGTAAAGGTCCTATTCTCTCCTCAAACCCTCTCCTTGTTTTATGATAGATGTATATTTAGGACCAAAAAATTACAGAGCCTCTGCCTTATTAGATTCAGAGCCTCAGCATGTTTTCTAGATGAACAATTTGTTAAGAATCGTAAAATACCTTTAGTACAGAAACCTAAATCCCGTACATGTAGAAGTCATAGATGGTCGCCCATTGTCCTCAGGAGATGTCACTCATGAAACCCATCCTATAAAAGTAACAATAGATGGTCATAATAGCTATGTAACCTTTAACATAATTAAATCTCCATCTAATCCAGTTATTCTAGGTTTGTCATGGCTAGAAAAATATAACCCTCAAATAGATTGGAATTCTCGTAGACTTGACTTTTTCCAGGATATTATTAAACATCCTACCGATCCAATAAAAAGCTACAAGCTTGTATAGTAAAACCTGTACTTATAGGTGCAAAAGCTTTTATACACGCAGCAAAAGAAGGATCAACTTTGCTATTTACGCAACACCATTTCTGATAGTAGAAAGGCTTCAAGTGGCATTTCAAGCCAATACCGAGACTATCAAGATGTTTTTGAGAAGAAGAATGCTGATATTCTTCCGGAGCATCGCCCATATGATTGTTCGATTGATCTCAAAGAGGGATCTCAGCCTCCTTTTGGACCAATCTACAATTTATCACAAAATGAGTTGGCTGAACTCAAGGAGTATATTGAAGAGAATCTGGCCAAGAACTTCATACGCCATTCCAAATCTCCTGCAGGAGCTCCAATTCTATTTGTGAAGAAAAAAGATGGATCATTACGAATGTGTGTGGATTATCGGGGACTTAACAAGATCACTATCAAGAACAGGTATCCACTACCTTTAATCTCTGGACTTCTTGATCAACTAAATCAAGCTAAGATCTATACAAAAATAGATCTACGAGGAGCATACAACTTGGTTCGTATTAAAGAAGGAGATGAATGGAAAACTGCATTTCGAACAAGGTATGGACATTTCGAATATAATGTTATGCCTTTTGGACTCACAAATGCACCAGCTGCTTTCCAACATCTCATAAATGATATTTTTTATGAATTCTTAGATGATTTTGTTGTCTGCTACCTAGACGACATTTTAATCTACTCTAAGAACGTAGAAAAGCACGAAATACATGTTCGTCATGTCTTACAAAAACTCAGAGAAACAGGATTGTATGCCAAGATGGAAAAGTGTGTATTTCACACTACTCAAGTTGACTTCTTAGGATATATCATCTCGAATGATGGTATCATGATGGATCCTAAGAAAGTCCAAACAATCATGGATTGGAAGATTCCAAAAACAGTAAGGGATGTACAATATTTTTTAGATTCACACCATTATCGAATCTTCACGTTAACTTTCTCGTTGCAAATTCACTCACATCGCTTGACTTGTAAAGCATAAGCTCGAGGAGTAAAGAAGCAAAAGCATCATTTTAGCTTAAGATAGCTTTTACTCTCGCATCAATCAGATCGCTGATTTTCCAAGGTATCTTATGGAAATGTATTATCCGACTAGTCATACAAGATTGTCACAATGTAAATGTATGACAACCCATCCAAGAGGCTTTCTATTCCAGAGAAATTTCTACATAGTTATAGATTAACTACTAAACCATCATAAAGAACTTCCTCAGAATTGCGATTCGCTTTCAAGAATGGCGTCATTATCTAGGAAGCCGCTTCTAATCTAATCACCGGTGATATACGATCACAAGAACTTTGAGTATTTCACGCCGACGCTGTTGAATCGTCACTGCCTGTTAATGCCCTACTTCATTCGAGTTCATTATTACATATCGGCCAGGAAAACAACAAGGTCTGTTTGATGCACTTTCTAGACATTCTTATCTTGTACCAAAAGAAGGAGATACAGCTTTTGATTAACAAAAAATGACTCTCTTGAAGTCGGAGCAATTTTATCTTCGAGCAACAAAATCAACATTAACTGTTGATTCAACTTTTCTCAAGCAAGTCTAGTTAAGTATGTCCTCAGATCCCCTTATTCATGAAATTAAGAGTAATTCTTCTAAGTCTCATGATATTTCGAAGTTTGAGTTCAAGAAAAATCTACTCTATTTTGAAGGGCGCTTATATATTCCAGAAGGTGAAGCATGATTACGTGTTCTTCAAGCTCGCCATGACTTCCCGGCAGCAGGACATTTTGGGTACAATAAGACTCTAGAATTGATATCTAGAGATTTTTGGTGGCCTCAAATGTGGAAGAGAGTCAAAGATTTTGTAAAAACATGTGATGTTTGTTCAAGATCAAAAACTCCTCGCCACCAACCCTACGGACTTCCTCAGCCATTACTCATTCCAGAACAACCATGGTCTTCTGTGTCTATGGATTTTATCACGGATCTTCCAAACTCAGGTTCTTATGACTCTATATTCGTGATAGTAGATCGTTTCACTAAGATGGCACATTTTATACCATGTAAAAAATCTATCATAGGCAAAGAAACAACTAAGCTTTTCCTTGACAATATCTACCGCTATCATGGATTATCTAAGGATATTATATCGGATAGGGGAACTCAGTTTGTATCGAGATTTTGGAGAACGCTTTTCAAGATTCTAAAGGTGGATATAAAGCTATCTTCAGCTTTCCATCCTCAAACTGATGGACAAACGGAGCGCGTAAATCAAGTCTTGGAACAATATTTGAGATGTACCATCAACTACCAACAAGATGATTGGACAACTCTTTTACCATTGGCAGAGTTTGCTTATAATAATACGATACATTCTTCTACACAACAAACACCTTTCTTTGCCAATTATGGTTACCATCCACGACTTGATACTTTTGACTATTCGAAAGTTGACAATCCTACGGCAGAAGACTTGGTAAATCATTTGTCAGAACTACATACAACAATGAAGGCACAATTAAAGGAAGCTCAAGAACGACAAAAGATAAATGCTGATGCGTATCGAAAGGAACAACCACAAGTCAACGTAGGTGACAAGGTATGGCTACTTCGTCGCAATATCAAGACTACGCGACCTTGTGACAAGTTGGACTATCGTAAGCTTGGACCTTTTCGTATTTCTGAACAAATTAATCCAGTTGCATATCGATTACACCTACCAGAGTCTATGAAGATCCACCCTGTATTCCACGTGTCTCTTCTTGAACCATATAAGACAATGAACATACCAAGAAGAAGACAAGTGCCACTTCCTCCTATAGAAGTGAACAATAATGACGAATTTGAAGTGGAAGAAGTCTTAGATTCAAGGCGGCACCAAAATAGGTTGGAATATCTTATTCACTGGCACGGATATGATATTAGTGAGCGCACATGGGAACCAGCAAAAAATCTGGCGAATGCAGCGAGGAAGGTGGAGACCTTTCATCAACAACATCCATCAAAACCAAGATGAAGACTTTCTTTATAAAAGAAATAAGATGTAAGCAAGATAACATTCAACTTTCTATCCTTGTTTATAGTTTCTTTGTATTTTGTGATGCTAAGGAGATGGAGAATCAACAACCAGCAGATTTGACTCAAGAGCCTTCATTTGCTGACCTACCGGACGAGACATTGCGACTGTCACAACCCTCAAGACGATGCAATCGAGATGAAGATCTTCAAGAACAACATGTTCTTCCTCGAATAGATGGCGAGATACAACGTGTTTGGTATCACGACCTTGGAAGAGATTCTCGATGTTTAGTTATTTTATTGAAGATAGGAACAACTCCCGACGGTGTTCCAGATGTGATATTCGAAGGAAGTTATGAAGGTCACAACAATGATCAAATAACAGGGTGGTCTTCTCGTCCTGGAATGGGACACTATCGATGGCTGAGAGGACCCATCAATTACCTTCAAAAAGAACAAAGATCAGAGTATGTGGCAAATACTATTCGCCACATCTTAGACTTTCTACACATGTAATCACCGCTCCTCGTGGAACTCGTCCTTTAAAGGGGGGGTAATGTCACGGACATATACATAGTTACCTATATGATCAGATAGAATTAGATAAAAGAAGGTCAAAGCAGGTTAATTCCATAATATCTTTAGAGAAACTTCCTAGAAACTTCATAGACACTGCTTTGACTTTATAAGTGTCCATAGTAGACTTTTGGATTAGAAACTTGGTCAATAAGTTAGCCACATGTCGCACATGTTGGTAGCTTGAAGACTAAGCTAAATACGTGGCGAACATATAGGAAACTTGCCTTGCAAGTTTGACACGTGTCTTGCAACTTGGACACGTGTCTTATAAATTGGGTACATGTTGGAGGTCCTATAGAACGTCGCCACTTAGCTCTTAGGTAGATAGTATAAATAGAGACAAGAGTGAAGCCTTCTTCACTCTTGTCAACTCCTTTCTTGTTTTCAGTCTAGTTCAAGGGTCTCTAGTTTTCTTGTCTTTTGGCATTAGCCATTCCAGTTTCTTTTTAATATATATACTTCATTATATTTATTTCTTTGAGAGAGGTCTCACTTGTTTATTTGACTTCATCCAGTTATTGTCCTTGACACTTAGTCAGCAATAAGCACAGCAAATTTGAAGGAAATCGAACTTACCAAATGGAAGAAAAATCCTAAAAACTTCTCGGGTATTAGCCGGCCTCCTTCTCCAATCTTAATGCTAATCTTCCAGTATTGATTTCTCCCTTCTTCACCATTCAATCAGTTTCAAATCACTCATGTGTATAGAAAAATAAGTCTACTATCCACACAAATACAAATTACTCCAATCCAATTGGCAAATTGCTCAAGATCTCAAAAACCCTAACTGACCTTCAAAACTTAATTTCTGAGACCTTGACCCACTTAAATCTTAATTACGTACAACTAAACTGTTAGATTCTACTCAAATTCACAACACACATTAATAACAACAATATCCAAAAATCTACAAATTTTTAGGTGCGGATCTATTGCAAAACTTTTGGAATTGCCTAAAACATCAACCCTATTTTATTTCACAAAATCCCAAGTTGTCAAAAACAACCCTAACTTTGCAAAGCTATTACAAAGTCATTTTTTTTCCAAATCACTTGAAACCAACTCTTATACCAAACCTCTCAAGTCTATTCCCTAACTGTAATCTCCGATCTGCAAAAAACTCCTATATCCGCCGTAGGCACGTGGTTTTGTGCCTTGGGGTCTGATTTCGACCCCAGCTCATAACCGGTCCTTTCTGGGTATCTATATTAAGATTTTTGTGATAAATTTTTTCTGAAACCTCTTCTTAACTCCCTCCTATATATGCCTATACTATTTTATTTCTCAATCTACTTTGTTTTGTCTTACTTATGGCCCTACAAAGTAAATAGAAGCTCATTTGTAAAAAGGGCAGCATTAACACTCATTAGTTTTATTCCCTTTTTACTATTATTAATTTTTCTAAGATAATTTGCTACAATATTTTGAACTAAGATCTTCTATAATATACTATTTCCACACTCTTTCACCTAATAGTCATGTTACATCACGACACCGTTGTCTTTGTGGCTCATCCATAGAATAGTCTTTCTACATTCCATGAGCCAATCCTTTAACCATAAGCAATTTATCTAAGATAATATCCACTACATAGTTATTTATTATATTTTTATTATTATTTCTTTAACACCAATTATATATTAGAGAATTTGAGAGAGATTCACAACATCAAAACTTAAAAATAATGAAACAAAATTAAATTATTAATTTATTATTATTTTTATTTGGGACTATAGAGACATATAAATTCAGAAACCAATTGATCCTCTCACGCATGAGCTGTATACTTTTACAACATAACTCCCTAGAAACCTGGCCCCTAAAAGGGGCAAAGTGGATGCAACTCCCCCTTCCCTTATTCTCTACTAAAACATGCAATATAGTTAGAAAACACTTCAAAACTTGTTTGCCAATCCAGCCTCATATTTCACCTGCCAACTGTTGTGACACAAATTTTGCAAAGCAACAGAAGTGGGGCCATATGTGGAACCAAGCCAGTTGTCAACGTGGATGAAATTTCGAAATAATCGGGGAACTTCATTCGTCACAACCAACATAGTACTGTCGTACAGGAAGTGGAAGTGTTATCCAAGGGAGGGTGACATGGAGGGTGACATGGCAGGGAGGCCATGAGGAATGACTCAGTGGCAGCGGGCAGGGCGAGGGAGCCAGTACATCAAGCATGCGGGTGCAGTACAGGGCGGGGGGCGGGGGCAGGGGAAGCCCTCTTTGTACTACCGGAATCGGCCATGCGCTCAGGGTGCCCTGAAGCCGCGCCGCCGCCCTCGTCTCCCCGAATGCTGTAGAAGTACGAAAAGAGGGAGAGGGAGGAAGGAAGGAGCTCGCGTCACCTCGTGCTTCCCACATCCAGCCAGCCGCATCATGGATTTGGGGTTACTATTAACCCCCGTCTCGCTGCCCGCGTTGGAAGGTTCCGTGGCTCTTGCCGCGAATTGAATTCCTCCCGTTCTCTTGCTTGCCTGAGTTTTTGTCTCGCTGGGCCGCGTGCGTCGGTCTTCGTGTTTTGGGAATCCCCGCAGGCAACTATTCCTGGTCCTGAACTTCGCTTTGCGAGGATTCTCGTTTTCAGGGCGGAGTTGGGGTTTGATTGACTCGGTGTGTGCGGTTGTGTCTGGGGCAGTGCTGGGTATGTTTTCTTCCTTCCCTTGGCCTTTTGAAGTGTCACCCCTGCCACCCATCCCCGTGTTCAAGAAATGACGGACGTAAAATCCCTTGAGGCGATTCGGACACGCGAGTAGGTTGTGGAGCAATCTCGTCTTTCACTTTGCGTTAAGGTACGGCGTGATTAGTTGATTGAGTTTTGTGTGTTTTTAGCCGAGCGTCGAAATTTTGGTGATTTTGGTAGTGTGATTTTTTTTGGTAGTAGTGTAGGGTTTCAGATCAGGATAATAGAACCATCGGTAGATTCGAGTTGTGCCTCTGAAGGGTGAGGGTGATTTAGTTTGCGTGAGCAATTACTGAAATGGCAGATTGAGTTTTCTGTATGGAGTGTCCAGAATGCTCGGGCAAGGAAATTGATTTTCTGTTGTTAGCGTATTCCTTACTCTGTAGCTGTGAGGGAAGTTCCTTCGAGGGAGTAATATTTTATTTTATTTTATTTTATTTTGTTTTTGTTTTTGTTGTGGTGTGTAATTTGATTTAAGCATTGGTGAAGTGGTGGGTATAAGGCTGGATTGTGTTCGTGAATCTGGAGAAGTTATAACTGGAGCTTGTTCCTGAACCATGTGTGTTCTCGCAGATCCTTGATCTAGTGCTATTGCGAGAGTTGAGGATGATCGGACGTAATTTTCGTTTACAGCACTGAGCAGGAGGAATTGTGGTTCTAAAAATCAATTCAGAGATTTTGTCATCTGCCAAATGGCGACCGCCAAGCATGTGCAGCTCACAACTGTGGATCTGGACGCAAATGCATTGGTATCGAAAGGTAGCATCGAAAATTTGCCCCTCCTGAATAAGGTCGGCAGTGATAGCTTTAGTTTAAGTGATTCTCCTCTTCAAGTGGCAGAGACGAAGAAGAGGTTAGAGGTGAGTGTGATAGGGATGACATGCGCAGCATGTTCCAGTTCTGTTGAGAATGCGTTGGGCCTAGTGAAAGGAGTAGAATCTGCGACGGTGGCTTTGCTACAAAATCGAGCTGTAGTAGTGTACGATTCCGCTATTGTTAGTGAGGATGATATCAAAGAAGCCATTGAAGACGCAGGGTTCGATGCAGAAATTTTGACAAGCACACCAATTTTCTCGATTCAACCCAAAGCCGATGCCCCGGTCGCAAACATTGTTGGCCAGTTCCGAATCCAAGGCATGACATGTGCTGCTTGTGTGAATTCCGTGGAGAGTGTTCTGACCGGCTTGAATGGAGTTGTTCGTGCATCCGTTGCTCTTGTGACTGAAACAGGGGAGGTAGAGTATGATCCGAGGCTCATCAATCGGGGAGATATTATAGAAGCGATCGAAGATGCAGGGTTTGACGCAGCGTTGATGGAAAGTGGCCAGAGAGATACAATCAAGTTTGATGTAGTAGGAATGTTCTCTGCCATCGAGAAGGCTAACGTGGAATCAATATTGCGCTCCTTGGAAGGTATAAAAGAAGTTAAGGTTGACCCTCTGACAGAAAATGTCGAAGTCTTGATTGATCCCGAGGTGATCGGATTGCGTGCTATTGTGAGTGCGGTTGAAGTCACCGACGATTATAAGGTCATTCTTTCCAATCACTATACGATACAATCTCCGGAGAATATCAATGAGGTTGGGCGTATGTTCCAGTTATTTCTTTGGAGCTGTTTGTTCAGTATCCCGGTGGTATTTATTGGTGTGATATGCCCTCACATCTGGTCTATGCAGCTCCTTCTTCTCGTTAAGTGTGGCCCCTTTTTACTTTCGGATTGGCTGAAGTGGGCGCTTGTTACGCCAGTTCAGTTTGTCTTGGGGTCCCGGTTCTACGTCGGAGCTTACAAGTCATTACGTCGGAAGTCGGCCAATATGGATGTGCTTGTGGCTTTGGGCACAACTGCTGCGTATTTGTACTCTGTCTGTGCCTTGTTTTACGGGGCGGCCACTGGAATGCAGCTGCCGACGTACTTCGAGACAAGTGCTATGCTCATAACTTTTGTGCTTTTAGGAAAGTATTTGGAAGTGCTTGCGAAGGGCAAGACCTCGGAGGCTATCGGGAAACTTTTGCAGCTTGCACCCACGACTGCGGTGCTTCTCACTTTTGATTCGTCTGGCAAGGTGATCGCTGAGAATGAGATCGATGCTCAGTTGATTCAGAGAGGCGACGTGCTGAAAGTTTTGCCGGGGGCAAAAGTGCCGGCGGACGGGGCTTGCACATGGGGGGAGAGCCATGTGAACGAGAGCATGATTACCGGTGAGGCGGCACCGGTTGCCAAAGGAGTTGGTGACGCTTTAATTGGTGGGACCATGAATTCCAACGGTGTTTTGCATATTCGTGCAATGCGGGTTGGTCGTGACACTGCTCTGGCGCAAATTGTGAACCTCGTAGAGACCTCACAGATGTCCAAAGCGCCGATTCAAAAGTTTGCGGATTACGTAGCCAGTGTTTTTGTTCCGGTGGTGGTTTCGCTGGCTGCTCTCACGTTTGTGGTGTGGTTTGTTGCCGGCGAATGTGGAGCGTATCCTGATTCCTGGCTTCCCACCAATGGCAACCATTTTGTTCTGGCGCTCATGTTCGCCATATCAGTGACTGTCATAGCCTGTCCTTGTGCTCTCGGGCTTGCGACACCAACTGCCGTCATGGTTGCCACTGGAATTGGAGCGAACCACGGAATTTTGATTAAGGGGGGCGATGCTTTGGAGCGTGCTTGCCGAGTCCAGTGTGTTGTTTTTGACAAGACGGGCACGTTGACAAAGGGCAAGCCCTCAGTAACGCACCAAACGGTGAAGATCTTCAACAAGACCCCCCTTGCTCAATTTCTCACCATAGTTGCTTCCGCAGAGGCAGGCAGTGAGCATCCATTGGCAAAAGCATTAGTGGACTATGCCCACAACCATTTAGTGTTCACTGAGCCACTGACGCCGAGATCAGCAGATATGCCTAAAAATAGAGATTTGAGTTGGATGAAGGAAGCATTAGGATTTGAAAACATGCCTGGTGAGGGTGTGCGTTGCACGGTTGATGGAATATCCGTATTGATTGGCAACCGGAACCTGATGCGAAAGTTCGGAGTTAGCGTCTCCGAGGAGGTGGAAAGCTACTTGCAACAAACCGAGGACCGAGCTGGCACAGGAATTCTTGTTGCGTTTGACGGAACTATTGCTGGTGTTGTAGGCATTTCAGACCCTTTGAAGCCAGAGGCAGCCCTCGTGGTGGAGGGACTTCAGCGCATGGGCATTCGATGCATCATGGTGACTGGAGACAACTGGGGCACTGCGAAGTCAGTTGCACACATGGTGGGGATTGACGAAGTGTTTGCTGAAGTGCTTCCAGGTGGGAAAGCTGATATAATACACCAGCTTCAGTCTGATGGCACTGTGGTAGCCATGGTCGGCGACGGTGTGAATGACTCTCCGGCTCTTGCGGCCGCAGATGTTGGCATTGCGATTGGAGCAGGCACAGACATTGCCATCGAGGCAGCTGATTACGTGTTGATGCGAAACAGTTTGGAGGATGTCATTACAGCAATAGATTTGTCGAGAAAAACTTTTTCTCGGATTAGATTGAATTACACATTCGCAATGGGGTACAATGTGCTAGCAATCCCTGTTGCTGCGGGAGTGTTCTTTCCTTGGTTTGGGCTCAGCCTACCTCCCTGGGCTGCCGGTGCTGCCATGGCATCCTCATCAGTTTCAGTTGTTTGTTCCTCCCTTTGGTTGAGGAAGTACGTAAGACCTCGGCTTACTGAGTTGTTGCAGGTCAAGGTTCAGCGATAGTAGCGATAGTTGCTGTTCCTGTATATGTTCATTCATGTCTATTCATTCTTTTTTGTAAAATATCAATTGCATTAGCACCAAAATCCTGCTGTTTAGTCCGTCTGAACTTTGCATCGTTTTGGGTGATGAGAAATATCCTGGACCACTTGAAGTCTTGTGCTTTAAGGAGTTTATGATCAAATAGAAATCTGAGGCTTGTTTTGCATTTGCTTCAAATTTATACAAACTTTGGTGCGCTTAGATGTACTTTAAGATTTATGATATAATAAAAAGAAAGTAAAACTATGCCCTTGTGTGTATATGGAAGGTTGTAGATGCAAACTTTGTATTCCGTGTATTCAAGTAGAACTTATATTTTAATGATGACTTTTAAAAACTACTTTATGCCTTTTACATTAACGAGTAGATGAATAAATGCATTGTGAATCTAAATTGCAAAACTAATTGGTTTGAATATTTTTGGAATAGATGAAGCTTTCTGAATTTTTAATTATTTTTATTTTATTTTTTGTTGTTGTTAAAGTTATTTTTCTGTAATATGATTTCATATCTCAATTTTTTCATTTATAAAAATATTAACAACAAGAAATCCAAACTTGAATAGTAAAGTAAAAAAAATAAATATCATAAAGTAATGATAAAGTAATATTATAATGTAATAAAGTGAGAAAATGTGGATATTTTTAACAAAATGTTTGTTTTGGAATAAAAAATTATTTTAATAAAACTGAACCTCAACACATAATGAACTAAAATTCATCAAGAGTAAATAAAATAAATGATTATTTATTTATTAAAATAACAATTGAAATATTTTTCTAAAAAATAATAATAAAAAAAACATTATAATGTAAGTATTGCACCAGTGTTATTATAGTTGGTTGGGAGAGAAGGACAGGAAAAGAACAAATAGAAACCAACAAAAAAATGATTGCCTTTTCTAACATCGTATAATTAACCTAAAGCATCTTTAAACAAGTACATTTTACACATCTCAGTAAACTGAAGTCACACGTTGAACTTAATCTTGATTAATTGATGATTACTGATGAAAATGTATCAATATTAGAGAATCAACATTTATCAAACAATAGCATATTTTTCACTAATGAAAAAAATTGAGAGTTTCGAAGTTGTGTTATTATACGGCTCTTACTCAGCTTTGCTTTAGATCCAAATGAATATTGATAAAGTAAGAACAAGAACTTGGAAAAAATCTGGCCTTATATGATAAATTTGGCAACAAGGGATTACTGGCAACAAATGATATTAGACTGGCAACAAATGTGAAAATAGTTGAGAGAATAAAATCCTGAATATACACCCATCTCTACTAGATTAGAATCCTTATACTGATGTGATGTGTGATTTATGACAACAACACGACGTGTGAGAATACTAGCAGCAATCACACAAAAATAAACCTCGACGGGAGAGGCACCGATACTTGTGCCTGCGATTCTTATGCACACATCGACCTGTCATTTCAACACGGAGTGGATCACTAAGCGTGTGAGTTGTCGGAAGTGGCAAACTTCCGGTATCTGCACATCTCTCCAGCTGGAGAATCCAGAAAAAAACAGTAACATGCTGGTAAGTAACCAGTAGTAACCAGCTACCCGCAGGGTTCTGTGGGTTCTATGCAGGGGTGTGTGTTGACTAATCTAAACCCATCCTCGTAAATGAACTAGTCTCTCTTGTGATGAAAGCAGGCAATTTCGGGATGGCCCCAATAATAGGTCTACGTTGACATGGGGTCTGCACGTGATGACAATCGTCCACAATGCTTCGGTATATAATAAGCCACCTGGTTTACCGATAAATGTCGAACCAATATATTCTATTACTCGTTTTCGAAACTGCAAGATGTACAGACTGTACACTGCACAGGTGCATGTGGGGATGGTGTTGGTGGGGATTAGAAGAGCGGCCTTCTATGACGTAGGATTGCACCAGCAGCTCGTTGGAGCCACGACCACATGGAGTGATGACAGTGGTGAGTTGTGCCGAAATAGCCAAGGGATCGGTGAGGAGGTCGCAGGAAAGCTTGGGCGACGAGGGCTGCAATGCACCGCATGGCTGCATTGTCACAGTGCGGCCTCCGCATTCCGGAATCTCCGGTACAGATGTGTTCTCATCATCCTTCTTCCCTGTTGCAGGCAAAGTCCGGTAAACAGTTTCATGAATTCGTGTTCTGGTGTGTTGCTGTCGCATTTGATCATGTTTGAATATGATCACAGACTTCTTTGAAGTGATGCATTTCTACTGTGAAATGTTGTGAAGTACACGCCTTGTGGGCCATCATGCTCTGTTCAGTATTCTGTAAGTCCATGACATTGTGAAGGAAGTAGATTGACCTAACTTAAGTACTTGAACAAGCCTACATTACGTGGATACTCAAGATGGAAAGATTATAAAAAAGAAGAAAGAAAGAAAGAAAGACACAATGCGGATTCAAAAATTGAATTTATGTGCTAGCAATCTTGAATTGACTAAAATATTACACTTAGGGTGAATTTTGTATAATTGTATCTAGTTTTTGGACCACTGATTACTAAATTAAAGATAACGAAGAGTCTTGGCATTCAAAGCACAAAACCAAATAACTCTAACTACTAATATAAATTTACTTTTAAGCTGGTTTTGTAACTCAGCTTTTATTTTATAATTGACATATTTAGTTTTCTCATCCACTTTCTTTTATTGTTACACTATCTTTCATATTTGTTATATTACTTTTTATACATCATTTATTTAAAATATTTTAATAATTTATTTACTAATTATAATATACATTATACTTAATTGAAATTAAGAAAAAAAAAAAAAAAAAAAAAAAAAAGATCTGAAAAAAATCAAACTACTTAAGTATATTTTCTATAAGAAAATAAAAATATAAAAGACTTTAGATATTTATCATAGTAGAAAATACATTGCCAATTATATGTTTTAGAATTAAAAATATATAATTCTTTAAGATATATATATATATATATATATATATACATATAAAATATCAATTTAATTTAATATAATATATGTATATGTATGTATTATAATTAATAAATTTAAATATTTTTAAACAAATATTTAAAATATATGAATAGAAAACATAAAAAAGAAAAAATAAAAAATAATAACTTTACACTTCTTGACATTACATATGGATGTCTAATAACATAAATTATGAAAATGGTAATTATAACCATTGCAATTGATAAGTTGTATATATATATATATATATATATATATACACATACACTTATATGTATATAATAAATATTATAATATAGCATATTTTTATTATTCATTATGTTACTATTTAATTTAATACAACTAAAAAATATATAAATAAATTAAATTTAAAACATATAATCTATAACTTCTTATAAATATTTTTATAATATAAAAATATGATTTTTGTATATTATTTTAAAACATCTAATGTTATAATTAATAATATAATTACTTCAATTAAAACATAATAAAAAACATTTATTTGTATTTTAAAAAATTAAAATCTGAATTGATTTTTTTAATTTTAAGTATCAATATTTGATAAATAATTTTTTTTATAGAATAACTATAATTTGTTACAAACAAAAATTTGAAACTTTTATAAATATAAATTCTAAAATATAATAATTGGTACATATTACCAACCTTATCAATGCTACAAATTTAAAATTTTATGTACAATTAATATTTTAATTATATCATATTTTATCTATCTTACTTTAGAATTTTAGTTCTTAAATATTACAAATGAGGTGCTTAAACATGTATTACAAAATTCTATGCGTGGATCCATATTTTAAGATGAGAGTGTCTTTTCTATATTTTATAGAATAATCACCATTTGATAGAATAATCACCATATTATTTCTAATTTATGTTAACTACATGACTTCTTTTTGTAATTTATTAGGTACTTTTAGAAAATAATGGTATAATATGAATTAGTTTTATTTTATTATTTTGAGCTATTGACATTGATAGTTTTTAAGTGGGATTTAGATTTGTTTCATATGATTTATATGTCAAGGACATGAACTAAAAAAGTATGTATAATCTAATGAAAACTGTATCAAAGAAAAATTACAAAATAAGAATCAGAAAGTATGTATATTCAAATAAACCTGAACGGCTATCGCTAAAGACTGTAAACATGAAAACTCTCAAAACTACCAGGATTGTGAAAGAGTTGACAAGAGTGAAAGGCGCTCACTCTATTAAATAAATACTATTCATCTAACTTACAAATCACATGGCGATTTATGCACCTCATACATGCCTAATTTATAAAGACATGCTTAAACTTGCACGACAGTTTTCCACATGTACGCCACGATTTGGCTTTGTTCCCAAGCTACCAACATGTGACACATGGCTAGCTGTTCCGCAAGCTATCAACATGTGCGCCATGTGGCTAGCTTGTTGACCAAGTTTCTAACCTACCAATCACCTATAGACATGTATAAAGATGATTCCACATCTATGAAGCTTCTAGGAAGCTTCTCTATTAACTTATTTTATCTACTTCTATTAGTCTATATTATTTAGGTAATTATTGGAATAAATCTTATATCCGTGACATTACCCCCCCTTCTAGGGATGAGTTCCACAAAGAGCAGTGATTACATGTTGAGGAAGTCCAAGATATGTTGAATTGTGCTTGCCACATACTTTGATCTTTGTTCCCTTCGAAGGTAGTTGATAGGTCCTTTCAGCCATCGATAATGTCTCATACCAGGGCAAGAGGATCATCCTATTATTTGATCATTATTGAGGCCTTTATAAATCCCTTCAAAGAAAACATTAGGAACACCATCAAGAGTAGTTTCTACCTCTAAAAGTATCACCAAACATCGAGAGTCTCTTCTAAGGTCATGATATCAAACACATTATATTTTGCCATTAATGCGAGGAAGGACATGTTGTTCTTGAGGGTCTTTATTTCTATTCTGTTGTTTTAAAGGTTGTAATAGTCATAATATCTCGTCTGGTAAATCAGCAAATGATGGCTCTTGAGCTGAATTCACTAGTTGTTGATCCTCCATCTCTTTAGCATGAATAAATCTAAGGAAATAACAAAGAATATACAAGATAGGATGAAACCTTTATAGAACCTGCTTTGCTTTATAGCAAAGATTTTCTTGATTCTTCATCTTAACTTTGACAGATGTCATCGATGAAATGCATTGATTTTTATTGGTACATTTGCTAGATTCTTGGATGGCTCCCATGTGCGTTCACTAATATTGTATCCGCGCCAATGTACAAGATATTCCAGTCGATTTCATCGTCGCCTTGAATCTAAAATCTCTTCAACCTTGAATTCTTCATTGTTGTCCATTTCTACAGGAGGTGGTGGCATTTGTCTTCTTTCTTGTATATCCATTGTCTTGTATGGCTTGAGTAGTGATACGTGGAATATAAGATGGATCTTCATGGCCTTCGGTAGGTGTAATCGATATGCAACTAGATTGATTTGTTCAGAAATAGGAAAAGGTCCAAATCTACAATAGTCCAACTTATCACAAGGACAAGTAGTCTTAATATTGTGGCGAAGTAATCATACCTTGTCTCCCATGTTAAATTATGGTTGTTCTTTACGATACGCATCTGTATTTTTTTCTTTTTTGTCGTTCTTGAGTTTCTTTTAATTGCACCTTTATTATTGCATGTAGCTCTGACAAATAATTTGTCAAATCTTCTGTCGCTGGATTATCAACTTTTGAAAAGTCAAAAGTATCAAGTCATGGGTGGTAACCATAATTGGCAAAGAAAGATATTTGTTGCATAGAAGAATGTATCATATTATTATAAGCAAACTCTGCCAATGGCAGAAGAGCTATCCAATCATCTTGTTGGTAGTTGATGGTACACCTTAAGTACTGCTCCAAGACTTGGTTCACGCGCTCTGTTTGTCCATCAATTTGAGGATGAAAAGTTGAAGATAACTTTAAGTCCACTTTTAAGATCTTGAAAAGGGTTCTCCAAAATCTTGACACAAATTGAATTCTCCTATCCGATATAATATCCTTAGCTAAGCCATGATTGCGATAGATATCATCAATGAAAAGCTTAGTTATTTCTTCACTTGTAATAGATTTTGTGTATGGCACAAAATGTGCCATCTTGGTGAACTGATCTACTATCACAAATATAGAGTCATAAATTTTGAGCTTCGAAGATCTGTGATGAAATCCATAGAAACAGAAGACCATGGTTGTTTTGGAATAGGTAATGGCTGAAGAAGCTTAAAAGGTCGATGACGAGGGGTTTTGGATCTTGAGCAGATATCATATGATTGTACAAAGTCTTTGACTGCCTTCCACATTTGAAGCCACCAAAAATATCTTGATATAAGTTCCAAAGTCTTATTATATCCAAAATGTCTTACCGTTGGAAAATCATGATGTACTTGAAGAATACGTAAATATGCTTCTCCTTCTAGAACATATAGGCGTCCTTTAAAATATAGTAGGTTACACTTGAACTTGAATTTAAAAGAATCATAAGTCTTAGAAGAATTATTCTTAATATCATGAACAAGAGAGTCTAAGGACATACTTGATTGAATTTGCTTGAGAAAAGTTGAATCAATAGTTAATGTTGATTTCATTGCTCGAAGATGAAATTGCTCCAATTTCAAGAGGGCTGTTCTTTGTTGCTCAAAAATTGCATCTCCTTCTTTTGGTGCAAAATAAGAACGTTGTCGTATGATGTGGCCTTCTATTTGGGAATACACTGGGTACCTGGCTGTGAAGAGTTTATTTGAAATTTGATGGTAAAATCCAACAGGTGGTTTGTCCCCAATAAAAAGGACAAATAATACAAAAATCTCACAAAAGAGAAGTTATATATGTAAACTCTCTTGTATTCAAGTAAGTTTGTACAAAAAAGGTTCAAATTTCTACAAAAACCCTTCAAAACTTTATTCACCCGCAAGGACTTATTTTTTATTAAACTTTAGAGTCCAATAATTCTTGATCCAACTATTGAATTTCTATTAAGTTTAGTTCAAATTATAGATATTCATCTTAAGTTTCACCATAAGAAAGAATCAACTATAAATTTGTTTCCAATCGTCTGATGTCTCAAAACCCCTAGCAGGTACTTAAAATCCTAGCTCAGAGACACCCAAGCACTATTTTCCTTATATCTCACAAACCCAAAATTTGTAATTCCACAAAATTTTTGCACATAGTCTTATGACATAAACATATACACTCCTGAAAATTTTGAGCTAAAAATCTATGAAATTGCGTAAGATATAGCTCAAAATGTAACCACTATGTAAGCGGGTCACTTACTGCCCTTAAGTCTGTAAGCACTGACTTCAACTTTCAATATCTCCTTTACCCTAGCTTGGATTTTATCAAGCTGCACATGAAAAGTGTAGCCGTGAAAGTGCTTTCTCCAACCCCGGTCGCCGATCCTTGATTGCTTTTTGTATGCGCGAGTTATACCCAAAAGAGTGACAGTAGGTCCAAAATCAACACCTTAACTTTGGGCGCCTATAACTTCTTCATAAAAAGTGCAAATCACACAAAATTTGCACCTAAACCAGATCCAAAAACCTAAACCTTATGATCCTAGCCTCTGATGTTTGACTTCTCTTTGAAAAATAAACCCTAATTCCTAATAAACCCTCGGGCAACCTCCTTGAAGCCCATTGGACATGATTTTTGGCCAATTAGAATAGAGGTTTCTATCATCCACCTCTATTCATCCACATGGATGGCCAAACTATCCTTTTTACACTAAAAACCTTTTTCTAATCCTTCTTCTTATAAGATTTACATACTTGGTGCTTTAAGCACCAAATAAAAGAAGTAAATAAGATCTTAAAGATCACCAATGTTTAACATGGGTGACTTAAGATATATACAAGTTACTATCAATATAAAATTAACTTCAAAAGTCACTACTAAAAAGAAAATAAGGTTGTATAAATCTTAATAATAATCCTTTTAATAGATTTTTTAAAAAACTAGCAACCTAATCACATCCTATAACCAATAAAAGTCCACTAGTATGGCTCTCATTTAACTATGTAATAAATTGTACATTAAATATATATGTATAATTTTTTTATATAGTAGCCAAACCACAACAATCCTTAAACTCTTCATCAATTCTTGGTAACGAGCTACTTTGTAGATAATCCCTATTGCGCTCATGATTAGTAGGTATTGTTAAAAATTGCATTGCTCATTTATCATCTTGGCTTCTAATGCAAGTACATGCAGATCCATCATCTAATATCTTAGTTTCCATCCTTATAGCAATAATATACGGTTGTCCAAGAATTATTGGATAAGAAGTATTATTTTGAACAAAGAAGTTTTGTTCAATAGATACATCTCTAATTTTCACCTTTACATCTAGACAAGCGCCATAAAGATTTTCACATGTATTATTTGCTGCTCGGATCATCCAACCATGATCAGTGTCAATGGGCCACCTCCCATGTTTATAAATGTCTGTAGATATAATATTGATTTCAAATCCATGGTCGATAAGAGTATTTATTGGATTTGTTAAGTCTCCCACCTTCACCAATGTTTCTATAGTGGCTCTAGCCCAATATTTCTTAGAATAATGATTAGGACCTTTGTCATCAATCTTATTCTCATTCAAGGAAAATTGATCCTTTTGATTGATACAACATTCAGCCAATTCCAACTCTTCTTCTTCTGCTAATATTGTATCTAAAGCATTAGACATTGTTGACTCTACTATCAATTGTCTTTTTCGTTTAATGGTGTGGATAATGGCATCATGAAATTATTTTTTTGCTATGCCTAAAATTTCATGTAAAATGAATTCAATTTTGGCATTCAACACCCTTTCTTCCAACACCTCTTTTAAATCTATAGTTGCCTCTATATCCGATTGCAGCTTATAGGCTGACAAACGTTTTTTATTTTTATTGGCTTCTATCTCTTCAGTTTTCTTTTTTGTAGTGCATCTCTAGAGTGTGATGATGGGCTCAACTTGGATAGATCTCTTGCCTTGTGATATAGGTCTTCGCACGATACCCCGTATTATTTTGTATCGGCGCAGAAATCTCCTTTTGTTGTATCTGGTTCCTGGAGATTTTCTTTTGTTATATTTCTTCCCTTCTTCACATCCATCAAAGCTTTATGGTGGGATTTTGGCATATAAGCAAATACAGACATGGTATCAACATGGTCATCCCATCCTGTTGCATTCCTAATTATTGAGGCTGTATTTAATAATTCTTGCCTAGATATTTTTTTCTTATTCATGCTAGTAATAGCATGATTTCATAAATCTCCCGTATCTACATATTTGTTAAAAACATCCTCCTTCTTCCTTATAACCTTGATGCCATAAGTGATAGCTTTTCCTGATGCCATAGTATGTTGAGATAAATAATCCTCTAAAATCCTTTTCATCCCTCCTTTTCCAAAGTTGGTTTTGAGAAACTCACTTATATCATGCAATGCAATCTTTCCATCTTTCCATATAATTACTCCTTGTTGCAAAATATCAGCGAAATCTCCACATTCCTTGCAAGGATGCTCCATACTATCGCACCAAATACATCGCTATACATATCCTTGCTTTGATGTAGGTTTGATCTCAGATGTTCCTCTTTTTTCCTCTAGCTTTGCCAATTTAATTTGTAAGTCTTCGTTATTTCGCTAACTCTCAATTGCATCTTTTTGTGGTATAACTGTGGACATAGGAATTGGAATAGTACTTACTGATATAGCAGGTTCTAATACTTGCCTATAAAATTTTGTAATTAGAAGAGGCCTAGTTTCTTGTCTTACCATTATTTTACCTCTTCAGTACTTTCTTTTAGTAAGTATATCTACTATTTGGGAGACTTTCTTCCAGTTAGTAGTAAGTCTATTATCTTCTGTGTTATCTTTCAACAATAATTCCAACTCCCTCTGTAATTCATTGTTGGCTGATTGGAGAATTAGCTCTACTTTATCATTTTCAAGTGTAAGCTTTTTCACTTGAGATAATTGAAGAAATCGCCTTTCAAATTCCCGAAACAATTTTGTTGCAACCAACCTTCACACTTCACAGCAAAATCAATTGTTTGATTCAATGTTTGAGGATCGGATAACTTGAGCATTAATTTTTTTACCTCATATTGTAATCCGTAGAGAAATTGGCTGATAACTGCAGCATCATCCTACTTGATATGAGTCGCTAGATGTCAAAATTGTGAAGCGTATAACAATATTGATTAATTGTCTTGTCATAGGATGCGAATCTTATTGGTGGTAATACGGATTGTATCATGTTTTCCATACATAGATCAAATTTCCGCTAAACTTGCATGATATTATATTTAAAATTTCCATATCTGCTTTAAAACGGAATTTTCTATTCATCACCTTCTTTGATGCATACTAGATTATATGCTTCTCTTAGATCTATTTTTGTATAGATCTTAGCTTGATTTAATTGGTCAAGGAGTCTTGATATCAAAATTTATGGATATCTATTCTTCATTGTGATCTCATTGAGTCCTCGATAGTCAACACTCATTCCCAATGATCCATCTTTTTTCTTCACAAATAGAATTAGAGCTCTTATTGGAGATTTAGAATGCCATATGAAATTCTTCGCCAAATTCTCGTCAATATATGCCTTGAGTACAGCCAACTCATCTTGTGATAAATTGTAGATTGGTCCAAATGGTGGCTGAGTTCCTTCCTTGAGGTTGATTGAACAATCATTTGGACAAAGCTTCGGAAGAATATCTCCATTTTTCTTCTCAAAAATGTCCTGATAATCCTGATATTGGCTTAGAATGTCACTTAAAGTCTTTCCACCATCAGAAATGGATGTGGCATAAATAATAAAAGTTGATCTTTCTTTTGCTGCGTGCATAAAAGCTTTCTTGATTAAGAGTGGATTACCCCTTTCTCTTGATAAGACATAAGCATGTTAGAAGTTGTAGAGTACCCACTTCTAAATTGATATTGTTTCTAGAATTTTTCTTTTCAGTGTGTTATTCTGCATTTCTTGAAGTGAGAGTAGACACCTTCCTTCTTATTGTATTATCATGCTAGAGCTTGTGGAAATGAAGAGTGCAATGGTACAAATGTAAGAACAAATGAGAGAACTAATGCTTGTAATGCATCAACTCAGTTTACCACCAGAAGCAGCAATAAGATTAGCAAGAAGTAAAGATATAGAGATGGTTGGAACTGCGTTAATATATCTATACCAAACCATACTACCTCACCTATGATGGAGCATCCTTCAAATATTAGAGAACCAAAATATTAGTTTGCTTGAGAAGTTAGATGGCACAAGATTTAAATTTCAATGATTCCTCAATCAAGTACAATTGATGATTAAACTTCAACCTCAGAGTTATCCTATGCAAGGATCTCAAGTTAGATATATTAAACAATACTTTCGAGATCTACTTTATCATGGTTTTTATCTTTTCTTGAACGACATGATCCAATATTAAATAATTTGGAGGCAAGTTTAGCGGAAATTTGATCTATGTATGGAAAACATGATACAATCCGTGTTACCACCAATAAGATTCGCATCCTATGACAAGACAATTAATCAATATTGTTATACGCTTCACAATTTTGACATCTAGCGACTCATATCAAGTAGGATGATGCTGCAGTTATCAGCCAATTTCTCTACGGATTACAATATGAGGTAAAAAAATTAATGCTCAAGTTATCCGATCCTCAAACATTGAATCAAACAATTGATTTTGCTGTGAAGTGTGAAGGTTGGTTGCAACAAAATTGTTTCGGGAATTTGAAAGGCGATTTCTTCAATTATCTCAAGTGAAAAAGCTTACACTTGAAAATGATAAAGTAGAGCTAATTACCGTCCCATTATGATAATTCTGAGAGGAGTTGGAATTATTGTTGAAAGATAACCTGAAGATAATAGACTTACTACTAGCGGAAGAAAGGTCTCTAAAATAGTAGATATCTTAACTAAAGAAAATGCTTGAAGTACTGAAGAGGTAAAATAATGGTAAGACAAGAAACTAGGCCTCTTCTAATTACAAAATTTTATAGGCAAGTATTAGAACCTGCTATATCAGTAAGTACTATTCCAATTCCTATGTCCACAGTTATACCACAAAAAGATGCAATTGAGGAGTTAGTGAAAGGAATGAAAGACTTACAAATCAAATTAGCAAAGCTAGAGGAAAAAGGAGGAACATCTGAGATCAAACCTACATCAAAGCAAGGATATATACAGCGATGTATTTGATACAATAGTATGGAGCATCCTTGCAAGGAATGTGGAGATTTTGCTGATATTTTGCAACAAGGAGTAATTATATGGAAAGATGGAAAGATTGCACTGCGTGACACAGGTGAGTTCTTCAAAATCAACTTTGGAAAGAGAGGGATGAAAAGGATTTTAGAGGATTATTTATCTCAACATACTATGGCATCAGAAAAAGCTACCACTTATGGTATCGAGGTTATAAGGGAGAAGGAGGATGTTTTCTACAAACATGTAGATATGAGAGATTTATGGAATCATGCTATCATTAGCATGAATAAGGAAAAAACATCAAGGCAAGAGTTACTCAATACAGCCACAATAATTAGGAATGCAACAGGATGGGATGACCCTGTTGATACCATGTCTGTACATGCTTATATGGCAAAATCCGACCATGAAGCTTTGATGGATGTGAAAAGGGGAAGAAATATAACAAAAGAAAATCTCTAGGAACCAGATAACAAAAGGAGATTTCAAAAGGATACAAAAATAATACAGAACAAGGAAGTACCTATATCACAAGGTAGTAGATCATCCAAGGTTGAGCCATCAACATCACACTCTAGAGATGCATCACTACAAAAAGAAAAATGGAA